>CM057086.1:13202630-13382630 GCA_029959045.1 Taenioides sp. WSHXM2023 | reverse complement strand
TTTGTGAAGTGGCTGTTTTGTTTCTCCAATGTAGCGCTCGCTGCAGTCTTCACTACACTGAATGGAGTAGACCACATTGCTTTGTTTGTGGCTCGGTGTTTTGTCCTTAGGATGGACCAGTTTTTGTCTTAAAGTGTTTGTGGGTTTGAAATAGACTGGGATGTCATGTTGTCTGAAGATCCTCTGTAGTTTTTCGGAAACACCAGCCAGGTAAGGAATAGTTACTCCCTTTCTCCTGGGCTCTGATTCTCTGTTGTCTTGGGATTTTTTTTTTAGCTCTCTTTGTTCTGTTGAAAGCCCATTCCTTGCCTTTCCTTTGCCATGGATTCTACCTGGACAACTGGGGGATTTTACACACATCTTAAAAAAGTGGAAAAACAGAACTAGTTCATTTCAAACAGTTTGCAGTGGTCCAATTGCCTGAAATCCAATACACACACTTATTCAATACTTTACAAAGATGGAAGAGAGAGAAACTAGAACTAGGGAAGTGTTTTTTAAAACTTCTTTAATTTTTTTTTATTATTACCATCATTTATTTGTTTTGTTTTTTAAAGATTGTACTATTTTTATTATATTATTTATTTATTTATTTTATTTTGTTCTGTATGATTACACAATTGGATGCAGATATTGAACAGACACAACCATACAAAATAAAGGAGCTGTGCACTACAATCACATCTGAGTTGCCTTAACCTGCACATACAAGTTTTTCTCATTGTCAGTATATGCCCTCATGTGAAAGCTCAGAATTTTACTTGTATTCTTCTTTTTACAATAACAGATATACTTTGTTGTTGTTGTTTTCATTTTTTTTTTTTTTTTTTTTAATACTTTTTATTTATTCTTCACTAATTCAGTGAGTGGAGAACAACAGAATTAGCAATACTTCTACAAAATTCTGACACAGGATTTCTGATCCACCCAAATATGTTCCCATGGTTTTATTTAAAAAATAAAACAAGATATTGTAAGAGTGACATTTCACCACAGCAGGGTATTGCATTTTAATGGATCTGAAAATACTGTATTATTTTAGAATTAAAACACCCACACGTACAAATGTGAAATTGGGACATTACCAACTTCAAGTAAACTTCAAGGACTCTGCTGACAGTTTGATTCATAACTACATCATCTTAACGCGTTCTCATGAGATTCAGTTCTTCCTCATTTATGCACCTTTGTCTCTTCATAAGTTTCTAAGTTGAAGGAGTTTTTGGGGTTTTTTTACAGCAAAAATGTATTTGATGACAAAAGTGGTGAGGAGACACACTGTAGTGATATTATAACTGTGAGAGAAATATAGCACAGAGGGTGCCATCAACACTCAGTGTACAGATGTGTGGATCAGTCTGTAAAAATGGTGCCTTTGATGTGAAGTGTCATGAGGGATAAATATGGCTGCTCCCTCTCCCTCAAATGACACAATATAATGTAGAACATGAGATTTCTTTATGAAGACCACAGAAGATCAATCAGTGCAATTGCTTATGGGCATTCTGATTAGTGGAATTTAGTTACAGCATATACTGCAGGACTCAGGGTTGCTCTGGTACTCAGGGTCCTCTTCTGTTTAGTTAGCAAAACAGATAAACCAGCAAAGTGCATTTTCTTTTGTGTTTGGTTTAGTCCTCACGTACAGGGTTAGCCTTATTTTAGATTTCATTCTAATAAACCAGATTTAGTTTTGTTCTGGTAAGTACTCACGGAAAAGTATTTTTTGAGGTGGAACTTAAGGTTTGTGAATCATCACTGAGTAACCTTTTGGGACTATATTCATGACATACAAGAAAAGCTCTAACAAAACTAACCAAAGCAACTTAAAACAAAACCATAACCAGATTATTTTCACACCATAAGAAAAGTTGAAGAAAAGGATATTTCTTTGACACATTTCATTTGTGTATTTGACTGTGCTCTGATCCAAAAAAAACTCAAAGAGTCATTTTGGCACAGACAGTTTTTGTTTTCCAAACAACAGATGCTGAATTTAAATTATGTACAGAAGTCATTAGAAAATCATTTCCTGAATCAGAAAACAGATCAAGTTTAATGCAGTGCACATCAGCATCCACTGACTATGTTTAGGATCAAGATTGTATTTCCTACCTAGTTTCCCCTAGTATGTCAGTTCTTTTAGTTAGTGAGTTTTAAAGTAGACCATGTTGTAGTTGTTTCCCCTCATTATTTACTCACCCAAAGTTGTATTTGGCGTGATTTGTGAATGTTTGAGGAATCTTTAATCACTTATTTTCAAGACGCCATACTTCAGATCAATCCCCATTTTCACTATCACTGGCGTACGCTCACTCCTCTGTATTTATTTGGTTCTCCAGTTTCATTTTCTCAATCGGTGATACACGTAGACTTTGTCATTTTGGTACAGCTGAAGTGTGATCTGCAGCTATCCATCGGAGTTGCCGACTCTTTGTTGTGATGACGTTTACTGTGACGTCAGCTCACGTTGCATTTTTGTGATGCAGAAATCAGTGGACCTGTTGTTTGTTTTAGATGAATATTGCGCTTTAAAATGTGCAAATTTTAACATAATGATCCACGGTTGTCATAAATTATAACTATATAGCAGACACAAGAGCAATAGGTGTTCTTTAACTTCCGAGTTGAGCATGGGCAGCAGATGTGACTGACGTGAATCTAGGTGATTCAGTAACTGTTACCAAGCAACAAAGGTGGGACCAAGTCGTTGTTAAGCAAGTCTCAAGTAAGTCTCAAGTCTTTGGCCTCAAGTCAGAGTCAAGTCCTAAGTCAAAGGTCCACAAGTCCATGTTGAGTCCAAGTCCTATACTTAGATTTTCAAGTCTTTTCAAGTCTTCAGACACAAATGCATTAAAAAAAGTTAAATAAGCCATGGTAACATATATTTCATGTTGTGTTTATTAAACCATCGTACAGCATGTGTAGTTAAAACAAATCTTGTAATTCATATTATTCTCAGGAATATAAATCAAACATATTTTTTCCAAATCAACCATGAGGGGTTTCTCAGTTTCTTTAGTCATGTGAATTGCATTATATTAAATTAATTTAGTTAGACCTCGACAAACATGTTCTAAAATGTCCCTTTGTGTCAAATGCCCTCCCTGTGTGTCCATGGGGCCTTATTTAAAAGCTAACCTTTGCATATGGATAGACTTTTGCATATGGATAGACTTTTTAGAACTCTTCTTTCTTTCCTTTTCCATTTTTTTTTTTTTTTTTTTCAATTTTTCTTCACAAATCACCACTTGACTTATTAATAGTATTGAACATGGAAACTTGTCATGTACACTTTAACCCTGTAATAGAAAGTTTGGGACCTGTTTAGTGTGCTTTCTTCATCCCTCTCTGTATCTTTGAGTTTGTTGATGGTGACGCTGTGTTGTGCATTTCTGATGGTGTTTCAAAGGTGATTGAAGCCCTGATTTGTGATGTTGTATAATTGGACTGCCTATCTGTTATGATGAAAGACATTCTCATATCCACAGCTGCTCCTACACCTTTGATGGCCCTTTTTTAATCTTTGGAGAGTCAAAACCTAAAACTCACTTTAAAGTTGAGATATACTGATGATGAGAAACCTGAAAACTTCTGAATAAAATACGTCTGTATTTATTTATTATTAATAACTTATCAAGTAAATATGGGCTGTGCAGGCGGGTAACTCAGAGGTCAAGTTTGTTTGGTATAATTTTGAGTGTGAGATCAAAAAGCAGATTTAAGGTTCTACTGAAAGAGGACATGGAGCAAAATGTTGTGAGAGAAGAAGTGGAATTTCTATAGCATCAAGACAAATTTTACTGTAACTTGGATATGTGCTTTTTTCCCCTGAAATTTTATAAAAGTGTTAATAAATAAAGGATTTACCTGATTTTGAGAAACATGGTTAACTCTGCCCATTGAATCTCTCCTATAATGTTGCGCCACATAGAAACTGTCTGCAATAGTCCCACACAATTGTGTTGTTTCCATATGGTTGAGTTGAACGAGTTGTCAACCCTGGTTTGCTCTTAACCTTGTTGTTACTTTATGATCACATCCATTATGTTTATCTGGTTGTAGGCACTTTAGAATAACTGCAATTTCTGGCAAATTATTTATTTATTTTTATATTTGAAATAATCAAATTACGATGTGCTGCATTTGATGCACGCTCAAGGTGTTCCAGGAAATAAGATAATTTTTGAGAACCTTTGCTTATCCCATAATGGGAAAATTCCTGTGTTGTGAAATTTAAGCACAGTAGGAAAATAGAAACATGCAATCAAAACTCAAGATAAAATAACAACAAACAGAGACTTAAATGTAACCTAAATTTTCTTAACATCAGGAGCACAATGACAATAGACAACATCCAAACACAAGTTTATGCAAAGTACACTCCTCAATATCCACTGCCCGAGAGCTACACAATCCACAGAAAAGGAAAAAGGCATTGCACATATTCACATCCACATTGCACACAGCCAGTAACACACTCATATACTGTATGTATATGTATATGTATATGTATATGTATACTGTTCTATAGTACTTATAGCCCTTCATGGCTTTAAGTACTATAGTTCCTATTGCTGTCTCCCACATGGCCCTGTGCTGCAGTGCAAAATGACACTACTCAATATATGACCTGCAGTAAAGTCTGTACATTTCCCAAAGTGCAGTTAATATTGCACTAAAGTACAGATATATTATAAAAGTTGCTTTTAGGGTCAAAATGAGACTGCTGTGCTCTATTTGCATTTAATAGTTTTTATCATCCAAGAATTTGGAAGTGCTTTGTTAACATGCTAGTTGTTGTTATCATTACCATCACAATTTACCATGAAAATTGTGAAGAGCGTTCATAAACTCATTCCTGTGAATAATTAGGGTAGCAAAGTGTCAAAAATTGTTCTTAAGACACGGTACAAATCGGGCAGTTTATAGGAGTATGCGTGAAATATCAGTTTCAATACCTGGCTTTGTACAGGTGTAAAACCAAGATTATCTGTTACCATAGTGACACAACACAGACACAATGATGATCCAGCCATTTAAAAACACTGCAAAAATTCAAGGGTCAAGGTTTAACGCTCTCTCTGTTATGAATATGATAATAGTAATAAACACATTATCGGCACCAATATAGTCTTCACCTTTATATGTTTTTCACTTTCTTTTTGCATGGTCTGGTGTTAAGAACAGCAGTGCGTATGAGGAGATTTGTTTAGGCTGTTATTGGCGCTGACGTTGGCGGGCTGCAGTTGTCATCTTCTGACTAAATGATGCGTGAAAGTGAATATCCATCTTCTGTGATCAAACGCGCACAGTGACGCCATGACGATACATGCATTACAAACAAGGAGGCCCACTGTGAAAGCAACTCAAAAACAATTCTTTCAGAACAAAATACGTATATACGTTTTTATTTTGTATTTTCTCAGTTAGATTGAATACAGAGTCCAAACTGTTATATTTCTACCTCGCTTTAGCATTGGGCGTGAATCGATTAATTCATTTAATTAATAAACTGATGTATATTTGTCATTTTGATGAAGCTTGCAGCAGAAAATTAGTGTAATAAAATGTAATGTGCACAGGGCAGTGGGGACCAGGTCAGAATTGGACCTTGTTCCTACTAATTAATATTAGAGGGGGGGGGCTATGTGAGGCTTTTTGCTCCGAGTCCCCAAATCTCTGTCGAAGGGTCTGATTGTGCATAAACATAAACTCATATTTTTTGCCATTCAGAGGTTTGTTTCTTTTTGCAAATTGACCAGAAAGACATGAAACTGAGCAAAACAATAATACTGAAAGAATAGGAGAAATACAAGACTAATCCAAAAGCACTCTGCATATACTAAGTCTGACCTCATTTGAACCCAAACATTTCACCTGCCAGACAGCGCTACAGTCTGCAGGCAGCTTTATGTGTTTAAGGTTCAAAAGCATAATGAGAGGACATCTCCCCTGTTTCATTTGAATTATTCTGTGTTCATTTGCCTATATACAAAGGTTAAAGCTAACTTGTTTCATCACTAGTATTCATATGCATGGTTTTCTTTTTTTTCCTTTTTTTTTTTACCACTACCAAACAGAATATCCACTACACCACTATTATGTAGACGTCACGTCACATGCAGCCCTGTATAATAAGAATACGCTTTTGTATTTGTGTTTTCTCTTTTTCAATTAATGTAAAATAGAATGGTATTGCTAAGTTTGCATTCATTGAGCCAATACATCTACAGTGTGTGTGCGTGTGTGTGTGTGTGTGTGTGTGTGTGTGTGTGTGTGTGTGTGTGTGTGTGCGCGCTTGTCTTGTCCCTTATGTTGATGCACATAGAACAAGGTTAATTACTTCTGTGACCTTCTCTAGAAGCTTATAAATATTCCAATCATAGTGTGAATACATGGCACGGGCAGAAGATGTGGAGTCAGTGGACAAACACTGAAAATGAAACATGTCTGGATCTTTTTAAAGTGCAACCTCATAGCACCACTATTAGCCATCAAATGTTTCAATGCAGAATGGTATTTTGGTGACAGCTGCAGTGAGAGGAATCCTCCTGAGCTGTGAGCCTCTGCCTGTGAGTAAAAAGACCACAGTCTTATGTTGAAAATAAGTGTGTTTGGGAAATCCCTGCAGTTCAAGTGAATTACACTGATTTACTGTATCATAGGTACATTCAGGCGAATCATTATGACGATGGGCTGAAGAACATTTTACAAACTGGAATTTGGCACACATTAGTTGGTAGACTGTGTAAGATTCACAAATATTAATCCAAGTTGACATGTTAGACCGAAAAACAAAGCAAGAAAAACAAAAGTACTTGTCAAACTTGAGTACTTTAACAGTGAACAAAACAGTCTGATTGAGGTGTTAAGGCTATAACTTTGACCCACTTTAACTGCTTCCAAGACAGGCTGTCTGGAGCAGTGGCCTCTGTCAATCCATCTCCAGATCTTGAGATTGGTCAGAATACCTAAAGGATTTTGCCAATAGATTTCCTGCTGCTGTCTTCCCAAAATCGCGTCATGCAAACCCCATACTGACAGTGGTCACAGAGGAGAATTTCCACGGAAACTAACGGCGTCAGCCCCAATCTACAAACTTTATGTGAGTTTCAGAGATTATTGTTCTGTACTGGGATGTACACATTATCAAGTGCAGAAGAAAGCCTGAGCCTTTTACCGGATTTACAAAGCTCCAGATTCAAGGAGATTTCTGCAGCTAAACGGGCTAGCAGCTAATCAAGCCCCACATTAATGAAGCTATGAATGTATTTAACATCACTATTGTTGTTGTTGTTTTTTTTGTTTTTATTTGAATGATTTAACCATAGTCTCATAACGATTCAAAAATGGTACGTTTGTGTATTGTCATTAGCATTATAGTCAGCCATTAATTAGGCAGAGAGAGCAGTTTGAATCCCAAATGCTTTTTGCTAAACACTGTTCATTTGCTTAACGTTAATTGACTGCTTAGAAATGTGTATTGTAGAAAATAAAATCACAAACTAAAGTTAAATAAATGTTTTTTGTGTGTTTATTACATTTACATGAGTTATTTAGGGCTGCTACATAGTTTACAGCATCTGCACATTAGAACACATTGTATTTTCACTATTCCATTAATTTCACATCAGTATCAGTAAACGTTATATGTACAAGGCTATATGATTAAGTATATTTCTCACAAACATCTCCAGGGACCGTTTTTGACAGTTATTTATTTAAGAAGGTGAAAATTAAACCAGATGGCCAGATATTGCAGAGTTAAGGCAAAATCTATACTCTTTAAAATCACATCCGTGCCAGGTAGGGTTCACTCATGTTTAATCTTATTCATTTTAAAATAAATTCTACAATTTAATGTAAGGACAAAAAAACTCAGAAAGTGGACACTGTGCCATTCATTACCGCTAATTCACATTTATTCCATTACAGTTGGTTTTATAGCTTAAAATACTTTAAGCTAAAAAAACAGGCATTCTGACTGCCTCTCCACAGATCTAACCTGTAACTTTGTCTGGTTTGGTCTCTATAGAGATAGAAAGGTTCAATGGCAAACTGTGAAACATTCCAGACAAAGCAATTACGTATCCATGGAGAAAAGCATTCGACAGACCTTCCACCAGAAAAGTTACACAATGCGCCTTTAATGCAGCTGAGAAGTTGCCACGGCAACCTTGAAGGATGGGTCATGCGCAGGACAATACCCGTAAGCACTGACCACTTAATTTGTTCTACTCACTCCTATATAGCTGTATTTTGTAGCTTTGACCCATCGAATGCATTCTGACACCTTGAACTTTCTAAAATATATTCCCATTATACTGTAAATTCATAAGAAATTAGCCCTAAACGCCTCAGTACTTTTCCAAAGCCGCATTAATTGTATTTCATATCTTTTACTGTACAATGAAAAAGCCCCCCAGTTTAAATAAGTATAATTTGCTTTAAGATTGTCAGGCAATATTTTTGTAACCAGCTCATTTTCACCCTTCTATGTCTCCATAGCCAGCAGAACGTTGGGCAATTAACTATAATTTAAGTTACATAGTGGTGTTGTGTGATGAGCTGCTGTGCTATCATCTCCACTTGTCAGAAACTTATATAAAAGCCCTTATGAGAAAGACTTTTTTAGCCACCGTGTGATTAAAGCTCCCATATACTGTAGCTATTTAAAGGGCCTGTAATGCTGTTGCTGCATTTCACACTGGCTTCTATTGTCAGGCTGGGGATCTGCTTTCATCTGGGCCTCATATGAGTTGGCACTCTCTCTCAATCTCCACCAGCTCAATTAGATCTCTGAGATAAACAAATCCACAGCAATTAAAAGAGATATGAGGGCTGACAAAATAATTAACATGGGATAATGTGAATCTGGGGGGTATGTTCGTGCCGTTAGAAATATGCGTTGTTATTTTGTAAGTAAAAGTACAGACAATTCTTACACGAAAAAGGGTAAATGTGAAATAGTAATGCCAAATAGTTCAACTGGTGATGCACTAGACTGTTTCTAAAAACTATCTGAATTTAAAGGGCTCATTACACTATTTTCTGATTTGTGTTATAATGCTGTTTCCTCATCAAAAACATGGTTTAAAGCTCACAAGAATAAATTTTTTGTAATATAGGACCTTTAAAACTGCAACCAGGAAGTAAGCGGCGAAAACAGTGCTCTGATTGGCTGTGCTTGGGCAGTCCACCCCAGTTAGCTTTGCCATCTGAAAAATCTCTTCTAAATCCGTGCATGCTCCTGAAAAGTAATGCAGGTGGATGTGTGCCAGAGGGTTTGTGAGAGCTGGGGTGAGTTTAAATACGTACTTCCTCAGCTTTAATACCCCAACCTTAACTCCTAAACTAACCCTTTAATTAAGTGATTTCAGAAACAGTGCACAGGTGACTAGTTCTGAAACTTTTACTACCTTATTGAAGTAGTGTTTGTTAATGCTTTGTTAAGGTTAATTAATGAGCCCATATTATGTTTTTTTCTGATCTATGTTATAACGTTTTCTCATCACAAACATACATTGTGTGTTGTTTCATTCACACATGTTTAACACACAAAGCCTGCATATGAGTTCTTCACTCAAACAGAAAACACTCGTGTTCCATTTTGTGATGTCATGTGGTAATAGAGGAAATGCTCCACTGTGTTTTTAAACTCCATACACCTTCATTAGAATCATTTGGATAATTTCAGCCCTGGTCTTGCTAATTTCCACTGAATCATTTAAAGATGTGGTTATTATACAGTGGTGCCACACTTTTAAATGATATTACTGTGAATAGACGATGTCCTGAGGTAATTCTGTGTGTTGACTTTGAATACTGCATAGATCTTCTTGCCACCTCCCAGTGTAGCATTTTGTTTTTCTTATTAACTTAAAACACACATCTGCCACTCTTTAAATCAGAAAAGCAGTGAAGTGCATTGAGTTGGAGCCCATATGATGACTATTTGGTGACAGAGTTTTGTTTTATTCACTGGTGCACACTGGTATCGCCCACGGCAACAGCCTCCTCAGGTGAAAGACGTCAACATGCTCTTAAAACATCACGGCTTTATCTCAAATGCCTCCAGCTCGGAATAATTAGGGCGCATTCAGCAGGTGCTTTTCTGTTTGGTAATTGTCTCGTCAAAAACAGGTCAAGATGGAGAAAAAGTCATCTCTGTAAATAAACAAAATAAAATGCAATCAATGAAGAGTCCACAGTCTCTAATAACAGTTAATACTAAATCATGTTTGTTTTGTTAGGTTAATAGTTTGTTTTTTATGCATAATTACTTCATCTCTTGTTTATTATCATTATTTATCATTTCATTTGAAGGTGACACTGTGTGTTTTAGTTTGGTTTTGTTATTACATTGTATATTACATCCAGGTTTTTTGAGAAATTGCGATCTTGCAGACTTGACCTGGTTCTATATTATGCTAAACTGACTGTTGTGAGCTTTTAGCCGTGTTAGAATATTGTTAGAATGTTACCACAAAAACATATCCGGTGTTGTGTTTTGTTTCATTCATGCATGTTTGAGCAATTCTGTATTATTAGGCTGTCTACATCTCCAAAGCTGAAAATGCTCTGTTCCACTTTGTGATGTCAAGTAGTGGTAGTTTCCACATTCACAGGTACCTTTTACTTTTGTTCAGTAATAATCAAAAATTCCAGGGCTGAAATCCTTCAAATGATTCTAGCAAAGGTGTGAAGGAGTTTAAAAACACAGTGGGGCACTTACTGTATTACTACATGTCATCACAAGGTGGAAGAGAGTGTTTTCTGTTTGAGAGAAAAACTCAGACTTAAAGGTTGTATAGAGGATTTTCCAAGGAAGGAGAAATCCAGCGACTGTTTGTCCTTTTTCAAATGTTGTGCATGCGTGAAACAAACCCTCCTCCCCCACAGCTCCCTAAGTAGAAATGCCTCCTCCTGCCTTCAGAATCACTGTTGCTGCTGTAACTATACTATACGTTTTCAAATGATATGCAGAAGTTACCTGTCCAGAAGTAATTTAGCGACCAACGCGTCAGTCTTTAGACCCTCTGCTTCAGTGCACGCCATCGCTGGAAGGAATCTCCGAGAATCACCTTAGCTTGGCTTCGCTCCTTTTCCTCTTCTCTTCTTCTTTCACCGACCTCAAAAACTGACTTTCTTTTGCGGCTAACCGGTAATGGATTTGTGTCTGCCATCGCAACAAACTTTGTGCTAACTGCGAGGAAGCTACAATTTGAAAAAGCCGCTAAGAACCGCTGGTTGCGTCTGTGGAATGCGTGAGGTGTACGTAAACCACGTAATCCCAGCGCGCCGGCAAGTCAGTTATGCTAGGAGTTTGATTGACAACCTAACAGCCAATAGATAACAAGGTAGCCTCGTTATCTATTGGCTAATGTTTATTTGGCTCCACAATGTCCTGAGTTAATGGATTTTCATTCTTTTTTTTTTGGTCATCTTAATTACAAGGCTGCTGCATCTGTATAGTGCTATCATTGACAATTTGTGTGTTTTGAATGAAACAAAACAACTTCAGGTATGTTTTTGATGAGGAAACATTCAGAATCAGATCAGAAAATAGCTTAATATAGGCCCTTTAATAGATGATTGTTTTATTAGGTTAATAGTTGTTTTTATGTATCATTTATTAATCTCTTGTTTTTGTTATTTATAATTCTTTGAAGGTGACACAGCTTGCCTTATTTTGCATATCATATCCACATTTTATCAAAATTTTGACCACTGAAAACTTGCCTGCTTTTGTGTATTTTTTGTCAAATGGTTGCATGCGAGCTGGTCAAGAAAGCTTTTCACACCATCATGTAGTCTAAGCACAGTGTCATGGGCCTGTCTCCCTGTCAGCCCTGTGTTAGTGTCCTGGAGGTTATGGTCTCATCTGGAGGGGCAAAGCTGTGAGGGGAAGAGCCCAGGGGTGTGGCAGGAGCTGAGGCCCAGAAGGGGATCTGGGGTTCAGCTGCGTGAGGACTGCCCCTGGATGACCGAGGTGGGACAGGTTCATAGGGAGGCGAGAGAGAGGGGGAAGGGTCATTATAGGCTTCATGGTCTGTCAGACCAATGTAGGTCACATGACAGATGGACATGACATGACTTTTATTAACAGGGGGATACGTGGGAGTGAGTAATGACTGCCCATGTGAAAGTTATGCAAATGTTCCAGTGACTGTAAAACTGGCTTTGCATTTCCTTAAAGGTGCACTTTGTAAGTTTTCTGCTTGTCACCGAGGAGATTGCTTTGCTGTGGTATGTTCTACAGTATGGCATTGAATTTCAGCCTGTCATGGTACAGTAGTATATTGAATTTAATATCATTACAATGTGCAATACTAAACTTTAAAGGGTCCATATTATTTACACTGTTATAATGTTGTTTCCTTCCTTAAAAACATACCTGGAGATGTGTTTTGTTTGATTCACACATAAACTCTGCATATCTAGGCTGAGTCCTTCTCTCTAACGGAAATCACTCTGTACACTGTTTGGAGTTTAAAAACACAGTAGTGCTCCACTGTGTTTTTAAACTCCAAACACCTTCACTAGAATCAATGAAATGAAACAAAACACAACTCCAGGTATGTTTTTAATGAAGTACCAGCATTAAAACATGGCCTAAACCTCACATACAGTACATTTTGCATAATAAAGTACGCTCATTTTGAGAAAATCATTTTCAACATAAGAGAAAAAAAAAAAGAAAAAGAAAAAAAAAAAAAGCCCTTTATTTTTTTAGTAAATTCAACAAAACAAATAATTTCCCAAATACATTTGTTATTTAATTTAATTTATTTTCTTTTATTCTGACATCTGTATTTAGCCAGTAGCACGGAGTTTATTGGGTACTGATTGCCCACTTGGGATGTATGATTTTGCTTCGAAAAACAAGCTAAAGCTAAATGTGTTTGAGGACCAAAATTAAAATATGATAATAAATTCCTCTTATCTGGCGCTTCCTTTAGGCTCCAGGTAATGTAAGTAAATGAAAAAGCTGTGATACCGATTTCATTTTCTCCAATGTACACTTTGATCTCTAAACACCGTGCTGCTGCAAATGAGACCAAACTATTCAATTTCACACTTTTTAACTGCGCCACACTCTCTACCTCATACAGAAAAACAGCATTTGTGAGAACGCGCCAAGTCGCAAAAACTCAGTAACGCAGTGTAATTGAAAACAGGATTAATTTAAAATCACTACATTTGAGATGCGTAAACAAGATATAGACGACAGGCATTCTAGTGGTTACAATTTCATAAACGCTAACCATCACCTCTGCTTCGATGTGTCTTTTTTTTTAAATTGTGCATTCAAGATGTCACAGACTTTTTCCCATAAGCTACAATTATAATTTTTGTATCACTTTGAAATAACAAAGATTGCGCCCTCGCCCCTGTGTTTTTATGTGAGACATAATTGCAGAAGCGGAGGATTTCTTTAACACCCAAATAATGGCGTCTTTACCAATTTGACATGAAGAGCTGTGATTTTGAAACTTGGGAGACTGAGGAAAGTTGTCTCAATAATTATATACATCTTAAAGAGCACAGATTTTTTTTTTTAATCTGTTATAATGTTGTTTCCTCATCAAAAACGTACTTGAGAGTTGTGTTCTGAAAACACTCTGTTCCACCTTGTTATGTAGTAATACAGGAAAGGCTCCACCGCGTTTTTAAACTCTTCACTAGACTTTACAATCACTTTTGAACTAAAGACAGTGGCGTAGCATTCGGTGGTGCAGCTGGGGTCTACAGCACTTTGTACAGGTTGGGTTGTAATAGTGATTGTGTGTCCTTTTTCTGTTTTTGGGCCTTGGGCTGTAGAGGTAGGGAAGTGGATTTATGTTTGTCGGACAGGGATGGGTCAAGATGGTGTGGATTAGAGGGAGGGTGGTGGTGGTGGTGGTGGCGGCGGCAGTGGCGGGGGGTGAAAATGCCCTGTTCAACCAGATGTCATGAAGTTGTAGTTTTCAAGTTAACAGCTACCTTTTACCTTTTGTTCACTAGAGATTGGTAATTCCAGTTTGAAATTATCCAAATGATTCTGGTGAAGGTGTATGGAGTTTAAAAACACAGCGAAGCACTTTCTGTATTACCATATGACATCACAAGGTGGAACAGAGTGTTTTCCATTTGAGAGAAGCCTACATATGCAGTATTTATGTTGTGTGAATGAAACAAAACAAAAATCCAGGTATATGTTTGACGAGGAAACATTATAACATGGATCATAAAATAGTCCAATAGACCCTTTAAGTGATGGCTTGACTTTATAGTATCTGCATATATAGTAACTAGTGAAACCAAACACAAGTGCTGACCTTTCTCACTGCATTTAGGTGTAAAGCATATAGGAAAGAGAAGGTATTTCCGTGATGCATGTATAATGTAAATCATGGAGAAAATGTATTCATATGAATTATAAATTCAAGGTCTTAAAGATTTTATACTTGAATTTAAACTCTGGACCTGTCCTACTATTAAATATGAGTATGAGAGTGTAGGAGACACTGTGCATAGACATAAATAGGTGTAGATTTATGTGCTAGAGCTGCTGACTTCTGAGAACCTGTATATTATTATATGAACTCCTGCCAGCTTCCTCTGCACAATGTTACCTTGTCTTATTTTACATAATGAGAATGTCTGTACGTGGTATAGAAGCAAGCCTCGGTGTGTTATAAATTAAATACTGGAATCCTCACCAATGATATATTCACAACACCTCTTCAAAGGCAAAACTGGATGTGGAACCGTCTTGCCCAAAAACACAAAAACAGAATTAAATTGGTAGAAAAATTGTTTTAAAATTCAGTCTATCAACCTAAATGTAGTTTTTTGTTTTCTTGTTTTGTTTTCATTAATTTTAGTTGATCATTCAGAAAGTGAGATCATAAAGGTGGTCACATACTAAAGGAAGTGTGATCTATTAGACACTGTGAATGTAGGTGAAGTAACACTTTCACTGTTGTTTGGCCATGACTGAAGATTCACATATAAACATCATTAGTTGAGTTGTCAGATCCACCAATGCTGCCAGTGTGTTCCCCCCAGTACCTGTGTACTTTGGTGTATGAATGTGTGCATGAATGGGTGGTTCCTTGATGTAAATGTGGAAACGCGGTATATAAAAATGTATCCATTACCATTTACCAAGATTTTATTGTCATTTCCATAAGAAACAACTAAATTACGTTTAGAGCATCAAATGTAACGGTGTCAGTAATCAATTACAGAACAGTTGTAACATATTCATTTTTCTCACTATAATCATGACACTAACATCTGATATTGTGTAATGGAAAGGCCCGTGAGCATGTCCAGATCTACAGGGGTGCACTAAAAAGTTTTAAATGTTTCCACCCTCATTTCAGGCAATTAATGGAAGAATATTATGTGTGCAACCTTTGAAACTCCAATGTACTCACGGTGAGTTCGGTGTGCATCCGGGCCTGCCAGTGAGAGCCCTTCTTTATTGTATAGTCCCACACAGTCTGTGAGCTCCTGTGTACTCTTGTATGGGGAGAGTAGGTTTCTGGGCTTCAGCTGAGTCTCTCTTCTCTGCTCAGGTGCTAAATTGCTTGGCTTTAAATTTGAGTCTAAGTGCGTCACCTCCAAATAGAGTCACTGAGACACAGCCACCACCTGTGTGTGCTGCTGCCACATGTGCACAGGGGAGTATGCTCTGCAGGCACGAGACAGGAAGAACTAAACAAGCTTTCTCTACTGCAGTTTTTACACTTATATACTCATTATATACACAGATTACTGAACACTGGTGTTGAAACAGTGGCCAGTCATTGCTGCTCACAGGTTTCTCCATTGGCATTGAAAGAATATCAGACAAAGAGAACAAACCAGGGACATTATACCTTAAGTAACTTTTCATATTTCCATGGAGATGTTATTGTTTATGTATGGAATTTTCCACACATTTTCCTTAATGACATCACAAGGTGAAACAGAGGGTTTTGAGCAATTAGACAGACTAATAGTAAAGGATTTCTCAACCAGGTGTGAATGAAACAAAACTCCAGGTATGTTTTTGAGGAGGTAGCAACATTTTAACATGGCAAAAGCTCACAGTATTACATTTTGCGTAATATGGGACCTTTAAATGGATCTATGGGGACAAGCAAATGACCCCAGAACGCAGGTCACTGGTCAGAACTATGGAGAGGCGATGAATACATGTTTTTAGTAATAAAAACATCTGTAATTGATTGCATGCAGGACAGAATTTAATTTTCTGTATATATTTGGCAGGTTTGTTAACATTTGGAAACCTCTAGTGAACACCCTAAAACTTAAAAGAATGCACAGATCAATGGATGTGCCCCCATTTCAAGATTTTACTTTTCAGGTAGGTGGTCCGTCACCCATTTGGAGATGTTATTGCTTTGCCTGAAATGTTCCACGGTATCATCTACCTTGAATTTATTCAGTTACATGTGTTTATACTGCAAAAAAATATACATTCCTATCGTGACCGGGGTCATGACTCCACAGATCTGACTTGTAACTTGACTTGTTTCCATATAGGTAGACATGTTCAGTGGCATATTATCCATACACTCCATGCAAAGCACCATCTCCATGGAGACACTCGGGGACGTACTACCCGTCAGAAAAGTTCCACAGTGCACCTTTAAGAGAATAGCCTGACCTCCTGTTGTTCTAGAAGTGGAGCTGTAGGGAGTAATAGTCCACCATTACGGCCCTCCAATGAAACACCAGGATGTTTGCTTATAGGCTCTGACACTTTGAGTGGCTCTGCTTTTCTTGTAAAGACTTCCTTACTTTTTATTTGCTGTGACACTCTTGAGCAGCAGAGAAAGTACGCCTGATTAAAACACACCACTACATTTCCACTTGCTCAACGGCGCACTGTGTTGGTGGAGGGAAAAAAAAAAAAAAATTACAAAGCTCTGGAGATTTTTTCACTTTTGCAATCATAATTGCAATTATTTTAAAACAAGTTAAGTCTCCCAGCGCATATAAACTCTGACAACACTACACTGGATCATTGCAGAGGTTTGATGTTGCTGATTAAACTTTATTCTTCTTTTGTTAAATAGTTCTTTAACAGAGGCATTTGAACTGTTAGGGTAGTTTGTGAATTTGGACCTTGCTTTGTGCACTGGTGCACAGTCATGTTGAAGAGGAAGGGGCCATCTCCAAACTGCTCCCACAAAGTTGGGAGCATGGAATTGTCCAAAATCTCTTGGTATGCTGAAGCATTCAGAGTTCCTTTCACTGGAACTAAGGGGCCAAGCCCAACTCCTGAAACATAACCCCACACCATAATCCCCCCTCCATCAAACTTTACAGTTGGCACAATGCAGTCGGACAAGTACCGTTCTCCTGGCAACCGCCAAACCCAGACTCATCCATCAGATTACCAGATAGAGCAGCGTGATTTGTCACTCCAGAGAACGCGTCTCCACCACTCTAGAGTCCAGTGGCGGCGCTTTACACCACTGCATCCGACGCTTTGCATTGCACTTGGTGATGTATGGCTTAGATGCAGCTGCTCGGCCATGGAAATCCATTTCATGAAGCTCTCTATGCACTGTTCTTAAGCTAATCTGAAGGCCACATGAAGTTTGGAGGTCTGTAGTGACTGACTCTGTAGAAAGTTGGGGACCTCTGCACACTATGTGCCTCAGCATCCGCTGACCCCGCCCTGTCAGTTTACATGGCCTACCACTTCATGGCTGAGTTGCTGTCATTCCCAATCACTTCCACTTTGTTATAATACCACTGACAGTTGACTCTAGAATATTTAGGAGAAAATTTCATGACTGGACTTGTTGCACAGGTGGCATCCTATCACAGTACCACGCTGGAATTCACTGAGGTCCTGAGAGCGACTCATTCTTTCATAAATGTTTGTAGAAACAGTCTGCAGGCCGAGGTGCTTGATTTTATAAACCTGTAGCCATGGAAGTGATTGGAACACCTGATTTCCATTATTTGGATGGGTGAGTGAATACAGTGTATGTTTATGATGAGGAAATTACATTAGAACATAGATATGAAAACAGTGTATTATGAGCCCTTTAAAGGTGCACTGAGTAACTTTTCTTATGGAGAGTCCACCACCTGCAGACAAGCAGTGTATATAGAATTTATCTTATCTCTTTTGACATTTCCCTGAAGTAGAATACAATCTACCATCAAAATCTGTGCATCTGTCTTTGCTCTTCCCTCCTCCTCCTCTGTCCTCTCCCTGACCCAGAGCTCTCAGCCTGGGACATGTGTGGGTGAAAGACGTCGTCCTGGAGCAGCTGAGGCCTCACCCCTCTTCACCTCCAGGGGGCAGTCATGTGATCTCACCTCACACCATGAACTTGCGGTGAGGGGTGAGACTGCTAAAAGCCAGACCCACGAGACACAAGCCACTAAAAGAGAGAAGGAAGTATCCAGAAAGAAGGACAAGATCTAATGAATACACTAGTGAATAACAGAATAAAAAGGTTTGGAATTGCCACAAGCTGTAAGCTGTTTCTATCAGCAAGTTGGGAAAGGTTAAACATTTATCTGTATTTTCTTTCTCATTTGTTTTATTCTTCTGGTAAGGAATTATGTATGTTCCACAGTACGGCATTTAACAAGTTACATGTCGTAAAGAGGCAACCTCACTCACAGCAGTGTTGAAAGAAGAATTCATTTTTGTTACTTAAGTAAAAGTACAGATACTGGAGCAAAAAAGAATACTCAAATAAAGTAAAAGTATCATGTAAAAAATCTACTTAAGTAAAAATATTAAAGTTAAAAATGTACTTAAAGAGTAAAAAGTATTTTGTATATATTTTGAGGTCTTATTTGAGGCTTCCAAAGTAGTGATTTTGATAAAGATGTGTTTTTACTTACTGTAATATACTTTTATTTATACTATATTTTTGTTTGCTCAAACTACGAACGTGTTAAAAATAAACTCTCAGGCTTTTCAGCAGACAATAATAATAATTTAAAAAAAACAACAAAAACAAAACAAAACTGTAGTGCAGTAAAAAGTACAGATACCTGCTCTCAAATGTAGTGAAGTTAAAGAAAAAAGTATGGCGACAGGTAGATTAGGGAATAGTCATATAGTGTTCATTTTAGCCTGTTAGAATAATAGTATTTCTCTAAGGCAGTAGCAGTAATAGTCCTGCAGAGTCACAGTGGTGGTAGCGGCAGAGATTTCATTAGATAATGTTTTACACTTTTTTTTTAAACACTTTTCTTTTTAACAATTTTATAGAGTGAGACAAGCACCATTTTAGCAGAGATTTAATGGTGCACTATGTAACTTTTGCTGGAGGATAGAATGCTTGCTTTTCTCCTGGAGATATTGAATCCATGGCCTAGAATATTCCACTGTTTGGCATTTATCTTTATGGACAGAACCACATGGTGTCACTAGGCAAAATTATGTGAATAAAATTAAAAGAAATACCTTTAATCAAGTTCCGTTTTGTTAGAAAATCAGAGGCAAAGCAATAAGATCTCCATGGAGACAAGCAGGTGGCGGAAAAGTTACACAAGGCACCTTTAAATGCTACAATGATATTTGTCTATGCTATGCAAGGATAGAATTTAATCAGACTTAAATTTCCATTGGTTAACACTGCAGAGTTAATTGAAGTACAATTAATGGGTTTCAGCCTGTTGTTTATGTGATATTTTGAAGGATTTTGACAATTCTAGGCTAGACTTAGATCTCTCTGAAACACACAAATAGAATACCCTGTTGTAAACTAAAATATTGTTTCTTACTTTAATGTAAACATGGGCAGAACACTAGATTTTTACGCAGAGCCAAAAGCCATGAAGAGCTGCAATGTAAAAAGTCCAAATGCAGATCTGTCATTCGCAGCTGTTACTCGGTGGAACACACTTATGAACACATTACAAAGAAGCCACTTGAAATTCATGAGAATCAGCAAGTTTACAACCTCCTCCCATCCTCCTCTCCCTTCTCTTCTCCTATCTCCATTCTCTCATTCTCTCCCTCTCCTCTCTCTCTCCACCTATCGCTTTCTTTCTCTCTCTCTCTCTTTCCACCTGTCTCTCCTCTCTCTCCTTCTATATATCTCCTCTCTCTCCACTTATCGCACCTCTCTCCACTTATCTCTCCTCTCCATGCTCTCATTCTCTACCCCTCTCCCTCTCTCCGTCTCTCTCTCTCTCTCTCCACCTATCTTTCCTCTCCATTCTCTTATCTCTCATCTCTCTCTCTTCCCACCTGCCTCTTCTATTTCTCTCCCTCTCTCTCTCACTCCTCTCCTTGTATCTTTCCTCTCCATCCTCTCTCTCTCTCCCTTACTCCTTTCCTTGTATCTCTCCTATCCATTTTCTCTCTTCTAGCGCTCCAAAACCATTCTGTCTCTCTCTTCACCTCTTCTACTACACTATTTCTCTTCAAATGGAAAAGTTTTACACTCGTCTGACTACTTTAACTGTAGATATTATGTCTTTCGGAAACTAAAATAACCCCAGTCGTAAGTGGGCATTTCTCATTGGGTAAAAAGAGCTCTTCAAATTGGCACCATTTGCATGTCAATGTTTTAATATTACAGTTTGGGCTTGCAGCGAGAAAGTGAATGGCATGACAATGACAAAAGGTTTTATTTGTTTGGGGAAAGAGATTAGCATTAGCTTGTGGTAGCATCTGCAGTGAGGTTAACAGTTAGCACGCCTCTAGGCTGCTCATTAATAGTGACATTGTAGCCTATATAAATATTCAGATTGCTAACACGTAGGCTGGGCTGTATAAGAATGTATTTGGTCTTCAGGCAACTGTTACAAATTTTATTGTTTTTACTTTTTAAATCATTTCATGATTCAGATTTGTATATTCTAAATGCCTGTTTATATAATGTAATGTTTAGTAATCATGGATGTAAAAGATTAACAGCAGTATTAGTAGTAAAGATTATTATCAGTAGCAGTAGTAATAGCAGTATTAGGAGTAGTAGTAGCTGTGGTATCTGTAGTAGCAGCAGTAGTAGTATTAGTAGTAGTAGCAGCAGTAGTAGTAGTAGAATAGCCTGTATAAAAGGACATAGCTAACCTGCTAGCTGCCGCGGTCCAAATAGGAAGTGAGCATAGGCACGCTTTCAGCTCCATCGACTGCGGCTACTCATTTTGGTCTTAAAATGTTCGTATTAACCCACTCTACGTGATCCTGGTGTTTTTATTTCACTATTTTGTCTGTAAATCATTTCCTTTTCCTAATATGGAAATGTGGTCCAAATTCGCTCCTGTCAGCCTCGTGAGCTTCATTTGACGTCGTTCATATGGGTGACGTCACACTCCCGTAGTCCACTGCTTTATCCTGTCTATGAGTAGTAGCAGCAGAACTAGTAGTGGCAGGAGTAATACTAGTAGTAAATTATTGATTATTTTGAGTTTTATTTAGCAAAATACTTAGAAAACATGTATATTTATTGAACAAGTTGTTGCTCATTATCATCACCCATCTCTGTCCAACTACGTGATGGCTCTGCCTGTGACAAAGAGGTCGCAGTTTGTTTGCGTGCCAGAAATAATGAGATAAATAAATAGCTTAGCTTGCGGTGGCATCTGCAGGGAAGTTAACAGTTAGCATAGCTGCGGCTGCTAATTACAGTGGTGTGAGATGCGTGTGGGCAGCCAGGTCGCTAACGCTAAAGGGAGCAGGTCTGCCTTGTACACGAGATGTGTTAATGATGCACGCAAACAAATACTCCAGCACAGGACAAGAGCCTGTGATCCACATGAACACATGGACACATGAATAATGCAGGACGCGTGACAATCATTTGAACCTTAACACGGTGAGGGGCTACTGCACACCAGCTCCTCACTCACAGTATTAACATAGGAACATGTGGATAGAGGCGTAGAGAGAGAGGGATGGAGAGAGGGTGATGGAGAGAGACAGAACGAGAGAGGGAGAAAGAGATGGAGAGAGAGGGAGAGACAGGAGCAAGAAAGAGAGAGGGAGCGAGAGATGGGGAGAGAGGGAGAGAAACAGAACGAGAGGGATTAAAGAGATGGAGAAAAAGGGAGAGAGTGAGAGGGCGAGAGAGAAAGGAATGAGAGAGGGAGGGAGAGACAGACAGAACGAGAGAGAGAGAAAGAGGGAACGAGAGCAGGAGCAGGAGAGGGAGCGAGAGAGAGAGGAATGAGAGAGGGAGAGAGCGAGAGAATGAGAGAGGGAGAAAGAGATGAAACAAGAAAGAGAGAGTGAGAGGGAGACAGAGAGGAAGAGGGAACAAGAGAGGAAGCAAGAGAGAGTGCAAGAGAGAGAGAGGAATGAGAAGGGAGGGAGAGAGAGATGGAGCAAGAAAGAGAGAGAGAAAGATGGAATGAGAGAGGGAGTGAGAGAGGGAGGAATGAGAGAGGGAGAGAGATGGAGAGAGAGAAAGAGAGGGAGGTTTTGCTTTGACCTTCAGGGAACAGGTGTTGGTGTCAGCGTTTACTCTGTCACGCCACATTGAGCAGCACTGTACAAACATGCTGCAGGGGAGGGGGACAGAGAGAGTGAGACAGAGGAGAAGGAGAGGGAGAAGGGGAGTGGGCTAGGACATGGATTTAAATAGGAGAGAAGGAAAGAGGGGCTGAGGGAGAGAGAAGAATAGAGATAGGAGAAGAAGAGAGAGTGGGCAAGAGAGTGACTAAAATAGAGATAGAACAAGGGGAGCGAGCAGGAGGGTGGGTGAGAGACATAGATAGGAAAGGGAGAAAGATAGAAGAGGGGAGTAGGTGAGATACACACTTAAATAGAGATAGAACAGAGTGGGTAAGAGACAGAGTTAAATAGAGATAGAGGTTAGAGGAGAAGAGAGGAGGCGGTGCATTGAGGTAATTAATGTTAGGAAGGGAAGGAGTGGGAGAGAGCGAGAGACATTTAGCTTAATTGGGGAGAGATAGAAAGTTAGTGAGAGGGTTTATAGATGCAGATTGGTCTGAGACATCACAAGAGATTAGACAGAAAATACAAAACAAAACACTGCATATAGTTAAAGAAGTGGAGCTGTTTAAAGAATATGTAAAGACAATAAATGTATGGCTCTATAGCAGCTCATGATTTGGCATGATAAAAAAAGTGAGATGAACGCAAAGTGTTGGCGTGTCCAATAAAAACCCAAAGGACTACAAAAAATGTTTATTACAATAAATTCCATAGAAATAACCAAGCTCGGTGAGAATACAACTATGATAAAAATGTAAATTTACTATTAAAAAGAAGTAAACGACAATCTAGATAAGTTAAGATTACTTGAATTAAGAAAGTTTCACTTCATTTGAGAAGTAAAATGATCTACCAATGGAACAAGACATTTTGTAGTCAAAATATGAAAATACATCTTGCTACACTTAAGATAAGGAAAAAACTATTTGCACTTAAAATAAGAACCAAAATCTAATAATGCTTGAATTAAGAAAATCACACTTATTCCATTGGTAGATCATTTTACTTGAGTTAAATCTATTCAAATAAAGTCAAATGTTCATAATTTAAGTCATTTTAACTTAGCTAGATATTGTTTTTTTGCAATGTAAAAGTCACTAAAATAGTTTAAAAAGCAGCAGAGTCAGTCCAGTGTCCTGCAATGGTCTGGGCCATCCTGCACCACGAAACACAAGAGGTCAGCATTACCTGCAACCCTGGACTTTTTCCACAGGTAGGGAGGTTGAAGTTAAAGCCAGGTCCACCAATAAAACACAACAAATCAAAACATGAAATTGGAATAAAAACAAGCAATTAAAACCGTCCTACTGCGCACATATGCAGCAATCAGTGAATGAGGGAAATGCCATTCAAATCAGTACAGAGACACATCTGGGAACAACATATGAGTTTGAAAATTAGAAATACTGTAGATGTGCATTTGCTGTGGCATTCTGAACTTGGATACTGCATATACATTGTGCATATAAGTATTTAGAAAACAAGTATTACCTCTAGTGGTATGAGCCAAACCTTACAATTTGGAAGAATGTCTGGTGTTGAATTTGTCCACCCTTGAATTTACATGGTGAAATGTTTGAATGGCACAAACTTTTGGAAAATCACTAATTTCATGACACTGAAATATACAGCAGGAGTGATTTGGTAAGACCTTGTAAAAATGTTATTCTTTGTCAAAATAATGGACATGTTTCTACAAAATCTGTAATTTTTATCATCTCAGAACTACACTAATCTATTAAACATTTTCATTTTTTGAGTGTAGTCTTCTGTCTTGCGTAGTTAAGTGCAGTCAAATAACATCGTCTTGTGTCTTAAATTATGCTAGTTCTTTTACCAACCATTTTGTCCCCTTCAGCTAAACTTTGCAGCACCTAAAAGCCTTATGTATGCTCTATATTGATTCACTCATATCAAATAATGGGAAAAACCAGCTCTGTCTCGCTCCATAAAGAACCCAGAGTCAGCAGGAACATTGCAGCAGAAGCCTCTCATTCGCTCCCAGCTAAAGTCCTTGAATATAGATTAACAGGTAATGGCATCCCCTATTCATGTCCTCATTATTTAGTGCTGTGGGTCTGGCGCCATGTTTTACCGCCGTTGCACAGGTGCTTTATGGGTAGCAGCGCCCTAGCATCTGTTAAACCAGGAGACGACAGGCAGACAGTGTGTTGCGTCAGACTCAATTGGTTTCAATTTAGGCCTGTAACATTTATCTGGGCTATTGTAATAAGTAGATCAATGTGGGCAAATAAAGACAGAATACCCTCCCAGTTTTATGCCAGCAAGCCCCCGAGCGAAGCCAAGGCGTATTTCACAATGAATTTATGCTTGTTGTTCAGAGCACAGAGAAATTATTGCATCATTACTGAAATTAAGCTATGGGAGAATTTATGCATGAATGGGACCAGTGTGAAAAGTGGGCTTCAGGCTGTCCTCTATGCTCAAACACAATAATTACATTTCTGATTTTGCTAATAGAGTGCTATTGTCAACACGGTGAAAAAGACTGAAATCTGCTGGATAGACAGAAGTAAAAGTGGTTCTATAAAGCTTAAAGTCTTTCTCTGAGTATTAAATGAACTTATTCTTGAGAGAAAAACAATGCAACTCCGAAAGTAGCTTAAATGGGTACTGGAGGGTTATTGAAGGTAAACAACTCTTAAAATAAATATAACTTCAAAAGGTTCATGCTTCGCTGTTTGATTGTCAAACAGAACATTTTACATTTGAAAGGTATTTAAATGTTGTTGATTCTCTCTGGATTTATAAACAATGGAAGCTGGGTTTTAACTTGCATGTTTCAACAATATTATGTCGCACTACAATGTACGCATACCACAATGTTTTATTTATTTATTTATTTATATATAACAAGGATATAATATGCCAGAGTTAGCCAAGAGTCTAGTTTCCATCTGTAGTCCTTTGCCAGATCAAACATTCCATGACTCAAATGTAGATAAGTAAGCAGGCAGTCCAGACAGATACACAAATGTTAAAAGTCCAGATAGAGCAGAACAGTGATAATACCTAGCAAATAGCATGAAGTTACACTTTTTCAGTTATGTGTGTCTATATATATATATATCAAAATGTGTGCCTCACCTTCCACGGTGGTTAGTCTCCCTCACCCTCATCCAGCTTGGGTTAGGGTTTGGCCTGGGAGCTTGAGAGTTCTGCGCAGTATCTTTGCTGTTCCTAGTACTGCACTTTTCTGGACTGAGATGTCTGATGTTTTTCCTGGGATTTGCTGTAACTCCTCCAGTTTGGAGGTTACAGCCCCGAGTGCTCCGATCACCACTGGCACCACTGATGCCTTCACCTTCCAGGCCTTCTCCAGCTCTTCTTAGAGCCTCTGGTATTTCTCTAGTTTCTCGTGTTCCTTTTTCCTGATATTACCATCGCTTGGTATTGCAATGTCCACCACCACAGCTTTGTTCTGTTGCTTATCCAACACCACTATGTCTGGTTGGTTCACCATCACCATTCTGTCAGTTTGTATCTGAAAGTCCCACAGGATCTTGGCTCGGTCATTCTCTGCAACCTTCGGAGGTGTTTCCCACCTTGACCTTGGGGTCTCCAGGCCATATTCTGCACAGATGTTTCTGTACACTATGCCCGCCACTTGGTTATGTCGCTTGCCAGCATCTTACACCCTGCAGTTATGTGCTGGACTGTCTCAGGAGCCTCTTTGCACAGCCTACACCTTGGGTCTTGTCTGGTGTGGTAGATCTGGGCCTCTATTGCTCAGGTGCTCAAGGCCTGCTCCTGTGCAGCCAGGATGAGGGCCTCTGTGCTGTCCTTCAGACCAGTCCCCTCCAGCCATTGGTAGGATTTCTTGATATCAGCCACTTCATTTATGTTTCAGTGGTATGCCCCATGTAGGGGCTTGTCCTGGCATGATGGTCCCTCCCATGATGTACTTATGGATTTTGGATGTTTCATACTGGACAGTGGTTCCCACACGCGCTAGTCCTTGGCCTCCTTCCTTCCGGCTCACATACAGTCTCAGGGTGCTGGATTTGGGATGGAACCCTCCATGCATGGTCAGGAGCTTTCGTGTCTTAACGTCTGTGGTCGGTATCTCCTCCTTTGGCCAGCTTATGATTCCTGCTGGGTATCTGATCACTGGCAGGGCATAGCTGTTTATTGCCTGTGTCTTGTTCTTGCCATTGAGCTGGCTTGGCAAAAAAAGGAGAAAATTTAATTTGTCAACTGGACATAATTTGTCCAGTTGACAAATTAAATTTTCTCCTTTTTTTGCCATGGATTCTACCTGGACGACTGAGGGATTTTACATACATTGAGCTGGCTTGTTGCAGGTATTTGGCCATAGCCGCTTTCCTTGTTGCCTCTTCAAGGTTGCCATTTGCTTGTGGGATACCAAGGTACTTGTAACTGTCCTCAATGTCTGCTATTGTTCCCTCTGGGAGTGAGACCCCCTCTGTATAGACTACCTTCCCTCTCTTTGTCACCATCCTACTACATTTCTCAAGCACGAAGGACATTCCAGTGTCTGTGCTGTAGATCCTGGTGGTGTGGATCAGTGAGTCGATGTCTCGCTCACTCTTAGCGTACAGCTTGATGTCATCCATGTAGAGGAGGTGGCTGATGGTGGCCCCGTTTCTGAGTTGGTATCCATAGCCAGTGCGGTCTATGATTTGGCTGAGGGGGTTCAGACCTATGCAGAACAGCAGTGGGGACAGTGCGGCTCCTTGGTAAATGCCACATTTGATGGACATTTGTATAAGTGGCTTGCCATTGGTTTCAAGGGTGGTTTTCCACAACCGCATCAAGTTTGCAATGAAGGCCCTTAAAGTCTTATTGATATTGTACAACTAGGCTTTCTTGTAATCAATCCAGGCAGTGCACAGGTTGGTCTGACAGGTTCTGCAGTCACAGGCGACTGTTCGGTCAACCAGGAGTGGTGTTTGGCTCCCCTGGTGTTTTTGCCGGTGCCATTCTGTGCTGTGCTCATGTATTGATCCATGTGCCCGTTTATCTTAGCCGCGATGATGCCTGACATGAGCTTCCATGTTGTGGAGAGACAGGTTATTGGCCGATAGTTGGATGGAACTGTACCCTTTGAGGGTTCCTTCAGGATCAGGATCGTACGCCCTTATGTTAGCCATTCAGGGTGAGTCCCATCCCTTAGCAGCTGGTTCATTTGTGCTGCCAGGCGCAGGTGGAGTGCAGTGAGCTTCTTTAGCCAGTATGCGTGGATCTTGTCAGGGCCTGGTCTGATTTTTCATGCCTGAGACTTTCCTGAATGTCTGCCACCATGATGGTGACTCAATTCTGTTCAGGGAGGGTACTGTGTTCTTCTCTCAGAGCCGCCAGCCACTGTGCATCGGTGTTATGTGATGCCTCCCTCTCCCATATGCCTTTCCAGTAACTTTCAGTCTTGAGCCTTGGTGGGTCTGCTCTGGTGTTTTTCCCCTGCCATTGAGCGTACACTTTCACAGGTTGTGTTGCAAACAGGCGGTTTATTCGTCTGGCTTCATTATCTCATGTGTACCTCTTTAGGCGGCTGGCTAAGGCTTGTAGCCTTTGTTAGGCAGTTGTGCTTCAGGTATGGGCATCTGGTTGGCTCACTTCTCTCCGTGCTTTGTTGATTTTAGCCTCTAACCGTCTTTTCCATGGTGGGTACTGTTTCAGTGATGGTTGTGGTAGGGATTGCTCTCAGTGCTGCATTCACATCTTCTAGGAGACTTTGAGATGGTACTTCACTTAGCCTCTGTAACTGGCGCCGGGGTTGCCTTGTGTCCATTCAGGCCATGATCTTATCTTTCAGATCAGACCCTGCCTCGTTCAGCGTGATACTTATTGGGGCTTCGTACCCAATCTCTGGTTGGGGAGCTGGTGTTAACTCCCTCTGACCTGGCGTCCTGGCTCCCCCTTGCCGTAGCATTTGTGTTGTACCTCATCAATTTATTTATTTATTTATTTATTTATTTATTTATTTATTTATTTGATTGGGACAGAGCACGTTAATGGACAAACATGACATAACATGAATGTAAACACACCGGATTGTAGCCTAAGGCTAATTTCCATCCGTTGTCCCAAATCTCTAGTTGTGATAGCAGTTGCCATTTGTGGATGTTGGAACACTGAGCTACTAGTTGTTTGGCCATTAGCTTGGACTGTGGGTATCGAAGTAACCATTTCTCCCACATCCTGTTCATGTAACCCCTCTGACTAGGGTTACTGGAGTAGTAGCATCCCACCAGAGCTCTCGCATCTTGCCCATTTCCACCTTGTTCCGGTAGTCCATTTTTCATCAAGGTGCTCTGGTTCCCCAGCACCTGACACAGACCTTGTTTGGCCGGGCGATGTCTGAGCCAGCATCTCGTAAGTTTCATTGTATCTCATCACTGTATGAGGTGAGCAGTAGCAATTCTGATTTCACTATCTAAATCATTATCAAGTTTATTTTTGTTACAGTTTTCTTGCTTATTTTCTCAAAAAGTGTAATGTGGGTTGCCAGTGCTTAACATCCCCACCTAAAACATCAAGTTCCTGTGAAGTTAAGTGAAACTTTTTTTGTTTTGTTTTTTTCCTCATCACAAACATACCTGGAGTTGTGTTTTGTTTTTTCACACATGTTTAACACACAAATCCTTAAATAAGCTGTAGTAAAGCAGGAAGTGGCCCACTGTGTTATAAACTCCACACACCTTCACTAGAATCATTTGGATGATTTCAGCCCTGGAATTGCTCTTTACTAAACTAAAGGTAAAAGGTAGATGCTAATCTGAAAACTAACTCTTCATGAAATGCTACAGAGCATTTTGAGCTTTGGAGATGTAGACAGACTCTGGAGATGTAGACAGACGTGTGAATGAAACAAAACACAACTCCAGGTATATATGAGGAGGTAACAGCATTATAACATGGCTTAAAGCTCACAAGAGTCAGTTTTGTGTAATAGAAGACTTTAAATATTTTGTGTACACCTTGCTACCTTTTCATGAGACCGTGTTGGATAAAACCAGCACAGACACAGCAGAGGAAATGTGGAGCTGAGTACATGATTGTGTATTGTTTCTCTAGAGTTGTACTTTTTATGGAAAACATGAGATTCAGAAAACAAACGCTGTCAGTAAACAAAGCACGCAAATGGCTCAGTTAGTCTTCATTGTACAGAGCTCTGATGGATGGGCACTATAGAACACTGCTACAAAGAGGCAGAGTGGTCCATTTAAATACATTTCTTGCTCTTGCATTATAAGGAACAATAAGATGAAGGTTTTTCCAGTGACACAGAAGAAAACTCTCAAGGGTCATAGGTCACGTTATAGTGTGCACCTGGGGACCTTTCTTCCGCTCTGAGGCAGGGTCTTGGACTTAACTGTGGAAGGTTGCTAGGTGTTATCTTTGAGAAAACATTCAAGCTTTACATAGAAAGAATGCTGAAAGCTGTATCATGTCTCCCATATTTCAGAATGTGTGTTTGACAGGCAGATTAACCAATCAGATACATGGTCTTTTCACGTCAAAAACAAACATGGCAGAAAAACACTAGGAAAAAGTAATATAAAGAACTGAGAAACAGCATGGATTTTTACAGAATCAACAGTCAAAGCACCAAACTATTAGGAGATGTCTTCCATATTTGAGAGACACGTGATACAAATTAGTGGTTGTGGTTGGATCGGTTCCAGTCTCTTCTGATTGAAACAGAATGTAGAAGGGACAGGCTGGTCATGCAAATAAGTGGCAGCATCATGGCTGAGTTGCTGTACTTTTGCCCTCTAGTGAGAAAGTCTTGTGTTCGGATCCCAGGCCTGTCTGTGCAAAGTAATCCAGTGTCACCCCTTCAACCAAAAACATGCACAATAAGAAAAATCCTCCAGCTCAAGTAGTCTTAAAAGCCTCGACCAAATACTCACAAAATAAACAAATTCAATAAAGGCCATTTTGTATTATAAATCAACTGTCTGTAAAGTATCTCAATTACCCATGATGCTCGTCTCCTGACTTCATCATTTGCCATTTGTTCGTTTAGTGTGCTTTTGTGCTGCACTTTCAGGGTTAATGTGAAGTATGCTAAGTTAATCCACTCCTCACTCAATAGCTTTAACAGCGCGTGAAATCTCTTTTGTTAGTAAACCCTGCGCTTCGGCCCATATCTGAAATTGATCACTCTTTATTTTCATTACGCGGTTTTGGTGGAAGTGTATTGATGGACATTTCTCTGGAGGCCAAATGAGAGGGACTGATATAGACAAGAATGCACCAAAGAGTGGAGCAGTGCTTTGACTTCACACTCTGAAACCACACATCCACACTGATAGGTTAGCAATTCAAAGGATCGATCCCTTGTCACTTGCCACTGATTTCATGGGTCTATAGTTCTGTCAGTAAAAACGATGTGGTTTAATAAGGCAGTCTTGGGTCAAAGCTGGTGATGTAAGATTTTATGTAGCCACTGGTCCTGGGTAAGACCACAGGAGAAGGCATGGCTGATGCGTATCCATGGACACGACAAGGGCAATTTACAGGTAAGTTCTGTGAAGAGGTGATCCAATTAAAATTCTAGACTGTTCATTTCTTTGTCAGTGGGCAAACCTACAAGATCAGCAAGGGATCAAATACTTATTTCCTCCACTGTAAAGAATGCCTGAATTCTTGTGATGATCTTACTGTAATTGAATAGATACAAGATACACCATACTGTGGAACATTATGTTATAACACTGTTTAATCATCAAAAACATACCTGGAGTTGTGTTCCGTTTCATTCACACATGTTTAACACATAAACCCTGCATATGAGTCTGAGTTCTTTTCTCAAACTGAAAACTACCTTGTGATGTTATATGGTAATACAGGAAGTGCTCCACTGTGTTTTTAAACTCTGTACATCTTCACTAGAATAATTTGGATAACTTCAGCCCTGGAATTGCCCATATCTACTAAACTAAAGGTAAAGGGTAGGTGTTAAGTTGAACATCACAAGGTGGAACAGAGCATTTTAAGCTTTGGAGAAATGGACAGACCAATAATAAAGGATTACACAAACATGTGTGAATGAAACAAAACACAATTCAAGGTATGTTTTTGGTGAGGTAACAGCATTACAACATGGCTAAAAGCTCACAAGAGTCAATTTCACCTAATATAATACCTTTAACTCCTGATCCTGCCCTTTTTTTTGTTCTCCTTTGTGAAATAAGTTTTATTCATTCAATTAAAAAAAAAAAATCATTGTGAGGCATTTCACTTGTATGTTTTTGTGTATGTTCTGTAGAGAATAAACCTTGGTTGTGTGGTGAGTTGATTTACCACCTCTAAACTTTTTCTGAACTGTGCTTGTAACATATTCAGACAGATTTTGGACAGTTTGAGTCTAAATCTCATTTTCAGAGCTGCTGCTGACATATGCAGACATTTGCATTCGTGTCCAAACTGTCCATCACAAAGTGAGATTATTTTTCTCTTGGCACTGATGCCAGTACAGTGCTGCAGGCTATAAATGCACAAATCAAGTGCATCCTAAAATCTAAAAACAGAATACATTTGGACTCACTCAAGGAGAAACTTTAAGGCTGATAAATAAATACTATAAGCAAATTTAAATATAAAGTTAGGCTTGGATTTAACCACACCAAACAGACAAAATTGCTCTTTTCACTAAAAACATGTCTATAATTTACTGCTGAAATGTTTTGATTGGCTTTTAGCAAAACCGTTGCCAGTGACCATGAGAGCAAATCCAACAGATGTGTCTAATTCTAGTGGAGTGTTCAAAACCAGCTCGCTCAATTGTCCCGTGAATTTTGGCATGCGGCAATTGGACGTTGTCACGCATTCACAGTAAAAACAGCTTTAAGCAAAGTTTAGCAAAATAAAGTTTCCGTGGAAGAAATACGCCAGCCGTGCTCTTGACTGACAGCTGATGGCGAAAAGTCAAAGTTTGTAAAATGTGCCTTCTGTCTGCGTGGCATTTGTGCATCTGTTCTCTCATCTCCCATCATCCATGTCTGTAAGTGGGATCAATCACTGGCTTGCCCCACCCTCACCTAAAAAAGGACCATCCCATGTGAAGATGTGTTTCCTTGTGATCAGGCTCCAAGCAGGAAGCAGCTGAACGCCTCCTGCCTGACACATGACGAATGCTTGATGCCGTCGCTGTAAAGAATCATTAGCGGCAGAAATGGCAGCTGTGACGTTCAGGTTCAACGGTGAAAAATAAAATTACAGTCACCGAGGAGAGGCATAGCTCACTATTTGAGTTAGATATTTTGTTTCCTAATGAGAAGACTTCAGATAGTGACTGAAAGCTGTAGAAGAAGAATGGTGGTGGTCATCCTGGTTTTACCTCACAGTGGAGAGATGCACATGGGCAGTGTAAGGTGAGGTAATGTGTCTCTTGTGAGTGAATGTGAGAGTGAATGGACTGAGAGTAGTTTATCTATGGTACCTTCATGACTGTGACAAATAGAATCGTCTCTAGTTGCAATTTTAATGAAGGTCACCTTGTGAGCTTTTAACCATGTTATAATAGTTTTGACCCATAATTAACTCAGAGTTGTATTTTGAGTGATTCTGCATTGCCCAGCATTCATGGCTTGATTGCTCAGAAATGGACTGTTTTCATCTTTGATAACTTAGACTTAGACAAACTTTATTGATCCACAAGGAAAATTATATGGATACAGTAGCTCACTCATCACAATATAATATAATAACAGCGAGTAACAAAACTAGATGGTATAGCAAAAAGAGTAAGAGACAGGTGTCAAATGAGACATAATTATAAAAATAAATGTATATGTACAAGTCAAAATAAAATAGAAAAATAAGTAATAAACTATAAAATAAAATATAAAATCACAGCTACATACAAGAGACAAGAACGACAGTGCAAATAATTGACAGGGCATGGGTTATCTGTTACTTGAGATTAAGTTGTTGTACAGTTGTAGGGAGTATTATCTGTTACATAAGGGTGAGTTGTTGTACAACTGTATGCAGTATGGTATGAATGTAGTCCTGTATCTCACTGTTTGAGCGGAGCTGTAAGAGCCTGTTGGAGAATGAGCTCCTCTGTCCCTCTATAGTCTGGTGCAGTGGGTGAGTTGTTGTACAGTTGTAGGGAGTATTATCTGTGCCTCTATAGTCTGGTGCAGTGGGTGAACAGGAGTGTCTATGATGTAGAGCAGTTTGTCCAGTGTCCTCCTGTCTCTCACTGTGACAAATGTCTCCAGCTCACAGCTGATCACGTGTCCAGCTTTACGGATCAGTTTGTCAATCCGCCCAATGTCCCTTTTACTGGTGCCGCTCCCCCAGCAGACCACAGCGAAGTACAGGGCGCTGGCCACCACAGACTGGTAGAAGATCTCCAGTAACTTGCTGCACACATTGAAAGACCTGAGCTTCCTCAGGAAGTAGAGTCTGCTCATGTTCTTCTTGTAGACAGCATTACAGTTGTACCTCCAGTCCAGCCTGTTGTTCACATGGACGCCAGGGTACTTGTAGCAGTCCATTATTTCCATGTCATGGCCCTGGATGGTAATGGGCTCCATTGGTGTCCTCTTTCTTTGAAATCAATCACCAGTTCTTTGGTCTTGTCAACGTTCAGGAGCAGATGGTTTGCCTGGGACCACTCTACAAAATTTGCAATCAGTGTCCTGTACTCCAGCTCCTGTCCATCCCTGATACACCCGACCACTGCAGAGTCATCAGAGAACTTCTGCAGATGGCAGGACCTGGAGCTGTACTGGAAATCAGAGGTGTACAGAGTGAACAGAAATGGAGACAGGACTGTACCCTGGGGGACTCCTACATTACTGATCACAGTGTCAGACAGGGTGGTCCCCAGTCGTACATACTGAGGCCTGCCTGACAGGTACTCAGTAATCCAGGAGATAATGGAGAATCTGACACCCATCCTGAGCAACTTCTCACTCATCAGAAAGGGCTGAATTGTGTTAAAGGCACTGGAGAAATTGAAGAACAATATCCTCACAGAGTCCCCAACACTATCCAGGTGAGAGTGAGCCCGCTGCAAAAGATAGATTAGAGCATCATCCACACTAATGTGGGCCTGATTGGCAAACTGTAGAGGATCCAGGGATGGTGCCACCAGAGGTCTGAGCTGAGCCAGAACAAGTCTGTCAAACACTTTCATTACATGAGATGTCAAAGCGACTGGTCTGAAGTCATTAAGTCCAGATGGGATAGGCACAATGCAGGAGGTCTTCCATAGCACCGGTATCCTCTCAAGCTTCAGGCTCAGTGTGAAGAGAAAGTGCAGGATCCTAGTGAGCTGTTCTGCACATGTCCTCAGCACACGGGGGTTGACTTGGTCTGGTCCAGGAGACTTGTTTCGATGAACTTTCTCCAACTGCCTTCTCACCTGTACAGGCGACAAAGACACTGAGCTGGGTTCCTCCATGGTGGTGAGGGTAGGTGTGGGAGCAGAGGTGATGGGCTGATGAATGGTCGTCTGAGTGGTCTGTGGTGAGGTGTGGATTGGGCGTCTGGGAGGTGTAGAGATGAGGGTGCCAGGGGATGAGAAACAATTAAAATGCAAATTGAATAGGTTTGATCTGTCTGGGCTATTGTCTTGCTGCTTTGATCGAGTGCTGAAGCCTGTGATGGCCTTCTTCCCCTTCCACACTTCCCTGGTGTTGTTTTGCTGGAGTTTTGCCTCCGGCCTCTTCCCGTACGCTTCTTGCCCTTGCCTGAGCTGAACCTTCAGCTGCCGTTACACCCTCTTCACCTTGTCCTTGTCATCAGAGTTGAAGGCCCGCTTCTTCTTATTAAGTAGATCTTTCAGCTGGCTGGTGATCCAGAGCTTGTTGTTGGGGTAACAGCGGACAGTGCGTGTGGGGATGGCTGTATCCTCACAGAAGTTGATGTAATCTGTTATACAGTCCGTCATGCTGTTGTTGTTGTCCCCATGCGGCAGGCAGAGCACATTCCAGTCTGTGGTCTCAAAGCAGTCCTGAAGGGCATCGCTGGCTTCCTGACTCCACTTCCTTGCAGTCCTAGTGGTGACAGACTGCCTCTTCACTGCAGGTACATACTGAGGCGTAAACAGGACAAGATTGTGGTCTGATTGTCCCAGTGGGGGCAGGGCAGTGGCACTGTATGCCTCCTTAGAATTGGCATACAGTAAGTTCAGAGTTCTATTGTCCCGAGGTTTACAACCCACATACTGGTGAAGTGGGAGTAAAACACTGTCCAAGGAAACATGATTGAAGTCTCCAGAAATCAGTAATAAAGCGACCACAGTGTGTATCCTGTCACAGGCTGCCTCTTCATCTGCTGAGGGAGGGATGTATACTCCGATGAACAGGACAGAAGTAAATTCCCTTGGTAAATCATATGGACGTAAGCTCAATTTCCGGCGTACAAATAGCTCCTTCACATTAATATGGCCAGGATTACACCACCTCTCATTCACCAAAACAGCAATCCCGCCGCCCTTCTTCTTATCGCTAAGGAAAGTGTCTCTGTCCACACGTACTGTCTTAAAGCCTGGTACAGATGCACTGTTGTCCGGGAAGTTTGTATGAAGCCAGGTCTCCATGAAGCATGATAGTGCTGACAGCGTACTCCCTTTGGGTCCAAACAAGTGCACATAGTTCGTCCATCTTATTTCCCAATGACCTTATGTTCCCCATCAGAACTGGCAGAACCACAGGCCTAAATTTCCTTCTCCGCTGTTTCACTATCACTACAGCGCGGCATCCTCTGCGCGTCCTCCTCCTCTGTAATTCCACAGGGATGTTAGGCTTAACTCCAAAAAGCACTGGGGACTTGCAGAGTGAAAGAACGTGCTCTCTAGAATACACAATGGGCAGTCTGGACTGCTGAGCCACACAGCAAAGAACAAAGAGGCCAGCAAAAATCAAGAAAAAAAACTAGAAAAATTCCCCAAAAAACATGATGAGTGTTTTATTGGACAGATAGAGTAAATAAAAATAAAATAAAATCTTAAAGTACAAACAAGAGTAACTTAAAAAGGTAGATGTTTTCAGGAAAAACCTCAGGAGCCACTGTACCCAGCTGCCACTCTCTCAGGCTTTCAGGGTGTGAAAATAACAATGCACATATTCCTAAAAATAGGTCATTGTCATACACAAATGTTCAAAAATGTTTCTTTGGCTTTTTTTTTTTTTTTCAAAATAGTATCATCATAAATGAAACTCTGCTACTGTTGAAAAAGAAATACCAAGGACAGTTAGACGAATGACAGAAACTGTACAGCTATAGGAAGGGTTACACAGAAGCCAACCTAAATTAATAGTAGCATATGAAAATGACAGAAATGTGTTTAAGGTGACACTCATAATGTTTTTATCATAATAAATTTTGCACTCTTCAAATGATGACACTTGGAAGTATCCTTTTCCTCCATTTATTATTGTGCAATTTAAATGAAGAAGAATAAGAAGAGCCGGCAGTAACAATATACGTCCCCAGATGCAGCAGGGACGCAAGTCCGATTGCTACCACTCCCAACAGGTATCTCGACTGATTGGGTTAGCTTAGCTTAAATGGAACTAGTGCGCTCTGGTGTGAGACGAGGGAGTGATGTGAGAAACTACACCCATGTCACGGGCAAGAATAAATATTTACAATAAAACAGTGAATAATGGACACTAACTGAATGAATACATGGTTAAATATTAATATATACAGTGAACCATTACCAATAAGAATAAAAGTGCTATACAATAAAATACAGTGTTAAAATAATGTACGGGCAACATAAGCAGTAAAATGCTGGCCAACAAAATGCATGCAAAAATATTCCAAATATACAAGGGGAAGGGAGTGTTTAGCTGAGGCCAAATTCACATTATTTAGTGTTTCGTTAAGGTGACTTTTTGAGATCCTGCTTGTAATAGATATAGTATATATGGCTGGTTGATATGCAAAAATAATAAGAATTTGCTTGTATTGTTCAATCACAACTTTTCTATTATTTTTAATGACAATATTAATGACATGAACATAAGCAAGGCAGACTTTGAAACACACAAAACTTTGGATGACACAGGATTTTGCCTGTAGACCTCTCAGTTTAAAAGTGAAATTGATTGTGAATATTAAAATCACGATCTTGATTAAAATGTTAGAATTGCACACAGCACTATACACTATATGCATCACACTTTAGATTCATATTGTCCTCATTTGAGCTAAGTCTTCCCTGTCCTCCTCACCACTCCTTCCACTTCCCATTGGAGCCTGTTTTATTCCTTCTTTAATGATGTGACCATAAGCAGCGCTGACAGCCCGTCTGGTGTCTGAGTCTGCTCATCGCTGTCACCACGACGACCTCCTCCCAAGTGACAAACTCCGATCTGAGCTCTCTATGTTTAACTGTGGGGCACCAGGAGAGACACGTTATCACTTCCATCTCCTCCCAACGCTTTCTGAAGGCTGAGTGGAGAGGCGCAGATGAAAACGCCGTTGTCAAGCTGTCTTTTTGCTCGTCTGTCACACACTTGGAAGTTGAGGAGGGGCCGTACGCGGGGGGCTCTTGTGATGTTACACCCGATTGCACTGTTCAGGAGATTCTGACACCCGTCCCGCTGGTTTAAAGACAGAGCATGATGATGTACGCCCATAGATGTGCTATGTGTCGAGCCCCCACCATTTACAAAATAAAGACTATTTTAATATTGTAAACAGAGTAGGTTCAGGGTCAGATCCTCCTCACAGGCATAGCTGACAAATGCTCATGTTTCATGGTGGATGACTGTAATTTATATAATTGAGGTATCATTATAAAAGTGCACAGAACAAGACAGCAGTTATGTGTCAAAACTGTTAAATTAGGATAAACATTCACCCGCTTTATGTAAGTCAAACTTGTTACAAAAATACAAATACAATGTTGTATTTTCAGAAGGGAAAGTAAAAGTTACAGTTTACATGAGCACTGCCATAAGTATGAGATAAAATCATTCAAACACACAGTGTAGCATTGCAGCTTAGCCTTCATTTAAAGTTCAGAGGGCCCATCAATATTGAGCTGTTGAGTAACATGACATAAGTACCAGTAATATGTGTATCTTACTTGGTTTTGAACTAACTAACTTCCTGAGAAAGCTCAGGTCTTTCAATGTGTGCAGCAAGTTACTGGAGATCTTCTACCAGTCTGTGGTGGCCAGCGCCCTGTACTTCGCTGTGGTCTGCTGGGGGAGCAGCACCAGTAAAAGGGACATTGGGCGGATTGACAAACTGATCCGTAAAGCTGGACACGTGATCGGCTGTGAACTGGAGACATTTGTCACAGTGAGAGACAGGAGGACACTCGACAATCTTCTCTCCATCATGGACACTCCTGCTCACCCACTGCACCAGACTATAGAGGGACAGAGGAGCTCATTCTCCAACAGGCTCCTACAGCTCCGCTCAAACAGTGAGAGATTCAGGACTACATTCATACCATACGCCATACAGTTGTACAACAACTCACCCTTATGTAACAGATAATACTCCCTACAACTGTACTACAAGTTAATCCCAAGTAACGGATTACCTCACGCCCTGTCAATCAGCATAGTATTTGCACTGTCGTTCTTGTCTCTTGTACATAGCTGTGACTATATAGTTTATTACTTTATTACTTATATTTCTATTTTATTTCGACTTGTACATATACATTTTTATAATTATGTCTCATTTGACACGTGTCTCTTACTCTTTTTGCTATACCATCTATTTTTGTTACTCTGTTATTATATTATATTGTGATGTTTGAGCTACTGTATCCAAATAATTTCCCTTGTGGATCAATAAAGTTTGTCTAAGTCTAAGTCTATAGATGACGAACATGTTTTAGTTTGTGTAAGTGCCCACCCTCCCTTCTCTCACTCCGATGAAGTATGACGGGCAAACTGTATAGGAAAGACAACAAATTGTCTGGAATAGTTACACTTTTTCTGCATGGTTTGCATCTGACTACACACAGATTTGACAAGAAAATGTCCCAAGCAGTTGCTGCTATATAATTATCTTAACAAAATGCTTTTACAATGTGTAGATGATGTTTTTCTGCCTCATTGTCTTACTATAATTAATATTATAAACAAAAGTCAGGTACATGGCCTTTTAGGTAATTGTTGGATGCTTTTAGAAGGAAAAAGATTCCCAAATCGAAGCATCATCACCTGTGTATGCTCTCGTGTACATGCTGCACCGCCCATGTGGAAGAAATACTTGAAAATGATGCGTCATTGAACACACACACACCATCAGACTACAGGACAGGGACTCACCTGTCGAAGTCCACTTCAGCCAGTTAAAGCACGATGTGTCATCCATGCACTTTAGTAGCATAAAGCAAGAGTTACTGATTGGTGATGACAGTGTTATTCAACCATTTTGATTAGCTAAGATCTGAAGGAGGACAGAAATTTATACAAAATAAAAACATATCTTTTCTGTGAACTTTTGTTTTAAACAACCCCAGAAATGTTTTGTTCCATTGTCCCTCATCTTGTTTTTCGTCTCTTAAAGTGAGACTGAACTGAGGCTATTGGACTGGACTCTTTTAAGGAGCTAAAGGTCACTGTGTGAAAGTCCCCACACCAGGATGTGAGGGAGACTACAGAATAATCATGACCTTTTCCTGCCCATGATTCAAAAATAGATCTATAGCTAAACTTTAGTCACAAATAAGAAACTTACATTTGTTGTAACAGTCTGAAATTCTGACAAAGATCGACCGTAAAAGTCTGAGTTAGCACAGCGGCAGAGAAATGACAAAGTCTCTTGCATAAATGAAACTTATGAGTCCATTCATTTTGTACAACACAAATGGCACTGAACTTTTTAAATTTCCAACCAACTCCGGCGGCAAATGCTAATAAACAATTTATCTCAATGAATTAATTTGTTTTCCATTAGTCAGCGGTGAATGCGTTCAGATTTTGTATTGTACTCATCCATCTCCTGAGTGCTTACAAAAACAGACTATTTGCCTCTCTGCTTTTATCAGCACTTCTGTTGGCAAAAAAAAACTGACGTCTGTTTTGGGCGACTTGAATGACTAACAACGAGAAGTGTGCCCCTGTAATACGAATATGAATATGAATGCTTTGTGGGGAGTTTATCTTTGCCAACATTGCACTTTCGGCTCAGCAAACATTCAAGGAGATGGCATCTGAAAAGACGCACAATGCCGATCTTTATCTGGAATTTGTCAAAAGATATTAACTGACCCACCGAGCTGACTTCAAACTTTGAATGAGTGTGGAAGCTTCAAATTGTTCAGGGTTGTAAAGAAATTTCAAGGTTGGATTATATGCTATGCATTGTAATTAGGCAATATTATCTAATACTTATACCACTTGAACCACTTGTGAAGAGTGTGCATGTTGTAGCCTATGTCCACTCCGATGTTCCCAATTCAACTTTTTTTTTTTGTCTCCATACAGACCGTCAAAAATTGCCAATTGCCGACTATATTTCAAGTCATCAAGGCAGGGTCTGGACTTTATTCACGTTACGTCATAAACCAGGAAGACATTTGGAAACGTGATGACATCTTCCGGCTGGCTGTGTTCGCGGTAGTAAGTCTGACAAAATCAAGGAAAATTTTGAAAATGGCCCAGTTTTATTCATCTACATGTCATTGTAGCGTTCTGTTATGTTCGGCTAATCAACAATAACAAACATACCTCAGTTTTCATTTTCATTTCCCCGACACACAATTCTGAGCGCACTGTTTAACATTTAAACGCTAAGCTGGATATGTACAGCAGATATCTCTAACTCAGTTTTGCATAGTCAAAAAGAAAATTTTGGATATCCACAACAACATTCTTCCTATCCATAACTGTCATTTTAAATATCCACAACGACATTCTTCCCAGGGAAAATGACGTCACTTTCGCTATTCATTTGTTTGGGTTTCATAATTACGGATATCCACAACGTAAGTTACAGATATCTGCAACTTAATTATAGATATCTGTAATTCCAGTTTGAGATATCTACAATTTGATTCTGACTAGTCATAACTCAAGTTCAAGATATCTTTAATTCACCTCAGTTGAAGATATCTACATGCTCCTTTTCAGATATGTTAAAATAAGTTTTGAGTAGGCGAAATGACGTGGAGAAAAACTGGAGTTTGGGATAGTCATAATTTAGCTGTAGATATCTCTTATCAGGTTTTAGATATCTTGCAATGAATTTTGATTAGCGATATCTGAAATTGGAGATATCCATAAACTTCACTGTGCCCAGTCAAAATATAATTACAGATATCTTGAACTGGAATTTTGACTAGGCGAAATGACGTCGCAGATATCTGTATGCAAATGGTCAAATTGGGAATTGGTAAGCTCATGCTTTAGCATTAGCATCTCCTATTTGTTTGTATGGGTTAGCTTAGCTTAGCCGCTCCCACTGTTTTCTATGGGTCTGGTTAGCATTGCCTTTTTATGCCAACTTTCTGCATTATTCTTTACAATGTTATGGTCCAGTTGAAACGTAATCAAGTTGAAATTGTTCCTTATATTGTCCAATGTTGTCAAATTATTTATTATGCACTTTGTGGTGTTTTTTAGCCTAAACATTGTGTCTTACTTGGTTCTAATGAAATGCACTATGTACTTTAAATGCTAAGCTACTATGCTATATTGAATGCGTGCTACCCCCATGCACCTTAATTCAAGGGAAGCTGTTTAATTAATCATGTTATGGTTATATGATTAATTGATTGATCATTTCAAGTATATTGTACAATATCCAAATTTCTATATGAATTTATTTATTATACAACTAGTATGCACATAGATTTATTACATTGCATAGTCCTGTTCTCTGCACAGGCCAGGTTCTTTGATGGCAAGCTAAGACAAGACTTCTAGCTCACTGAAACCACACGAAACTCGACTCAACTCTGTGGAGATTCCTGCCAGGAACTCCAACACCCTACTCTCTCTTTTTGGGCTGGTAGGAGGCTCTTGCAGCCGACGTTTAACTCTCGTACCTTCACGCACTCATTGCTCTGCAACCCACCGCTCAACCACCCCCCAACACACAGTTCATACGACTCGGGTCGTATGAAATGTTGCTATCGTGCGTTGAACTGTCCCTTTATAATTGATCTGTGAGCTCCAGATAATTTCTCTCATGGACATTCATAACTTGAATATTAATGCATTGTAAATATTGGGTTGCTACCTCACTGAATGGCCATTCGTTCATTCTCTCTGTTTATTGTTTGTCTATTATCTACTCTAATACATGGTACCATCTAAAGCAATTTTCAGTCTCTATCTCCTCTCTCGCCAGGCCGTACTTAGTCTTCTGGTTTTCTAGCCCATAGTTCATATACATTATTACACTGAGTTATTACTTTGTCATTATACTGTTATTATGGTATAAGTATTGATACTGCTTACTTTGTACTTAGGTAGTACTCAGCCTTGTGTATTACTATTCTATACAGTGTATTTGCTACATAAGGTAGGGCCAAACCTAGAGCCAGGTCTGGAGAATAGGACTGCTGTCTCTCACTGCTCCTGACCAGTTACCCAAGCAACACTGAACAACAGGTCAAGTGCAATTTCACTATGGGGAAAGCAAAGTACTCTTAACAAAGTAAACTTGCATGCAACAGCTACACATAGTAAAGTAAGATGTGAAGAATATGAATGGTAATGCAAAAATGGGGAAGTCTGTTTTGATATGTCCCGCTGGGGGGAGGAGGGGGAGAGCATGCTGAGGTTGTGGATGGGAACATTGTGCTGCTGCAGTGAACCCAAGAAATATATAGGTAAAATTTTTTAGCTAAGATGGTTACGTTCAAGCTTAGCTCAAGATCTGGAGATGGGTCCTGGGAGCAGCACTGTGATGCCCACTGCTCTTGACAAGTTGCCCCAGCTGATGAGAATGGGTCAAATGCAGAAGACAAATTTCCCTATGGTGATAATATAGTGTACAGGGGTGACAGTAGCTCAATTTGTAGAGTCTTTGTCCTCTGATCTGAAGGTGGGCAGCCCGAAATCTGCTCTTGACATAAATATCATTGGTTTAGCAGTCAGATCCACTGACCCACAGGTTGGCAGTGTGATTCCAGCTCCCACAGATGAATACTCGCTCCCAGTATTTCTGTACACAGGTGTATCAGTGTGTGTGTGTGTGTGTGCGTGTGTGTGTGCGTGTGTGTGCTATATAAAAATGTGACCATTTACCTTAGCCCTAAGATGGGGTAGATGGGGAAGGTTGTGACTGAAAAAAAATAGTGAATCACTTTTTTGACACTGTTAGCAGTTCAACAGATGCTCAGCACTGCCCCCTGCTGCCCTCTGAAGTTGCACCTTCTTTGTACTGTCACCCAGTTTTATAAGACAAAGGCAATAATATGTGCAATATAAATATAAACTAATAATTATTGAAGAATACGTGTGTAATGCCTGTGTTCTGACATCTGTGTCAACACTCATATTTTCAGCTGAATACACTGTGCTCCAGATGGAAGCTGTAAAAATATCATGTATTATTCCAGCCCAAACAACAGCTCAGACTCATGCTCTATTGCCAAAGTTCATTAGTTCATTTTGCGCTTTCATTTTCTTGCAAACTTAACTTAATTTATGAATACCGCTGCTACAATCTGCTGTAAGCTCGCCTGTAATCATCAAGTAATGTTCTAGTTCATTTGTAGCTTCTGTTTATTAAATTGTGTTTTCTAATTATTCTCATGAATCTCAATAAAAAAGGTTTAATTAAAAATGCAGATAACAACCCAACTTATTGGTGTTCCATTGGACTAAATGCTGCAATAACTTCATAACTTTAATTCATTTTTGAGACATTATTTGAAAGTTAAAGAATTCACACAAACAGCTGAATTAATTACTTTGGACAATAACAAACATTATTGTCCAGATAAAGTGGTGCATTGTTGGTTAGAATATAGACTCCCGTAACAGGGAGTTTCTACTACTAAGCAAATAAAAATTCATGAGCACAGAATAGAGGAATTCCGTAACTCCTTATATTTATCTAAACAATCATAATTAAAATTCCTTTTGAATATGCTGATGAAAGAAGTGTATATAATTATATAACAGAAGTGCTGCAGTTGTTTAGCCTACAGACTGTGCCAGGGATAGTGTGATTTTTTTTTTTTTTGGGTCAGAGCATCTTTACTCAGAACTGCGCCATCTTCAGGTCACGGTGAACCTGTCAAGTTCATTCTGACACAGCATTCTCAGGAGCCATTTGACAGTTCAGTTTTGGCAGGCTCAGATCTGAGTAAATAGAGAGCAACTAGAGGTTAGCCACTCATGTTAGAAACCAAGGGGTAATGATGGACTCAAACTTGAACTTTAACAGCCACATCAAATCAATAACATCTACAGCTTTTTACCATCTGAAAATATTGCAAAACCAGACTTGGAGAGACTTATCCATGTGTTTGTCTCCAGTAGATTAGACTACTGTAATGGCCTGCTCACTGGTCTCTCCAAACGAGCTGTAACCTAGAACCAGGAAGTACGACCACATAAGTCCTGTGCTCAGGTCTGCACTGGCTCCTGTGGCTCAGAGACTTTAAAGCGGCTCTGCTTGTGTACAAGTCTCTCCATGGCCTAGCACCAAAGTACATCTATGACATGTTAGTACCACATGAACCATGTCGCTCTCTGAGGACCTCAGGGACCGGCCTTCTGCTGGTGCCCAGAGTCAGGACTAAACACGGGGAGTCAGGGTTTAATTTTTATGCAGCTAAAACCTGGAACAGTCTTCCTGAACATGTGAGACAGGCCTCTACTTTGAGTCTGTTTAAATCCAGGCTCAAAGGGTTCTGTTTAGTTGTGCTGTTATTTATTATTTCTTTCTTATTCTATAAAGCACTTTGAATTACTTTGTATGAATTGTGTTATACAAACAAACTTGTCTTGCCACTACGATTTATTGGATATAAGAAGGCTTGCATAATTATCAAAAATGTTGTCAGGTAAATTAAAAATGTATTCCTGTTTCATGGTAGCACTTAGAGTAGTCATTAAGTCATTACGTTGTTTTAAAAGATAAAGAGCTTGATAAATAAAGAGTAACTGCAATGTATCGTATAGGGCAGGGTGTTGTGTTAGTTACCTTTTAATATATTACAAAATTTACTTAAGGTTCTTAAGGTTAAAAAAAACTGTTAAACTAACTTGGAGTTCAATCCTCAGAAGCATCTTCTACTTTTGTGATAACAGAAGAGATCCGAGGCACACCGATATACATAGCTATTATTTTATTTCTACATAGTCAAACGCCAACGCGTTTCGACTTGCGTCTTCATCAGGGCACGATATGTATATCAGTGTGCCTCGGATCTCTTGTTATCACGTAAGCTATTTTGCCCACTCGGGATCTCCGAAGAGCACCTGATTGCCATTTCACTTAGCGGTGATCCAGTGAGTACTCCAGCTTCATCTACATCTTCTACTTTTGTTGTGTTCTTGACCAAGTCACTTGAACTTCTTGTTTGGAGTTTGTAAAAATTTAGCCACTCAAAATGATTTTCTTTGCTTTGTAATTCTGTTTTATACCTGTTTATATTTAATTAATATTATTTTTACCTTTATTACATTTGGGTCATGATTAATTGGTGTACTTTGAAAGTGCGTTCATAATAAACCTGCATTCTAAGAAATCTCACATAATTAATTATCAAAAATGTCAAGTAGATGATAATATTTTTTTCCCGTTTCATAGCACTCACTGCACTTCCCTGTCCACTTCCAATAGTCATTACGTTGTCATGTTTTACTTTTATAGGTTTTTCAGTTAAATTATTCCCTATTGGCTCACCAGAAGCACCACTGGCCCCTAGCTCATACACTGTAAAATGTGAGCTTCTTTTATGTTTGCACTTATCGGCAAAGTTCCTGTGTGGATTTAGCTCTAATCCCCTGCCATTATGGCCATGGAGTTTTCATTAAATAAGGCGACATATTGTAGCAGAAATATGTTAGCGGGATAATGAAACTGCTGTGAATATGCCAGCAGGGCGCAGTGAAGAATACCCAAAATGAGTAAGGAACATTCAGTTTGGCTCAGCTCATAACAAACGCACCAAGCTTGTTATGGCTTCAGATTATTATTGGAGGAGAAAGGCCTTTTGTATTTCGGGGTATTATAAAAGATTAATTAATGTTCCAACAAAAGGGAGAGAAGACAAAAAACAAATTAGAAATGACTAGTACTTCTAAGAGTATTAAGGCTTTACACAGCTGACCATTTGAGCCATATATTACATGTCATGTCTGTTTCAAATCCCTTTCAAGTTTTACAATTTTCATGACATAACAGAGATGGTTATTGCTCTACTTTATGGTTTGATGTATATTTTAACAAGTTAGACAGAGAGGAAGCCAAATCATGAACTGAAGTAAGTGTAGCGTTATTTTAAAATATTAAAGCAGAAGTAATCAAAAAATAATTCAATAGTAAAAAACTGAGATAATTTAGTATGTGGTATTTTGCAAAGGATCTGAAGGACAGGTGAAATAAACACAAATTGTAATATTGTCAATATAAGGCTTTTATCTTTTTGTCTTATTCACAATGGGAAAAAAAACTAAAGCTTTTACTCAATCAACATTTCATAACATTGAGCAATTAAATACAATAATATACAGAACATTTCAAATAAATGTCTCCATACCGCTTAACAGGTGGAGTCAGGTAAGGTGAGCAGTCTGAGGTAACAGCTCTCAGGACCAAAGAGTCTCATCTATGTCCTGCAGCCAGGTCATCACAGCTCGTGTCCAGGTGAACTACAGGAAAACTCTCTCCCAAGACTCCTTCTTACTTCTTGTTTTAGTTTGTGGAGACACCGCCTATCTAAAGAGCAGTTTACTGTACCGCTGTAAAATATGTTATTCAAGAATTAAAAGTATGTTGCCTCACCCCCTTCAAACCTTGATGTATGCAGTCCCTATTCCCTTAACTCAAAATGTCTAATGTCTTTTATTGTTTGTATTGTCTGTAATATCACACATAATATTCTGCTGAGTAAAATAATGAAAATAAAGTCAAGCTAACAAGCAGCATGATTGACGCACATTCGGCAAAGAACTGAAACTGCGGCCATGTTTAGTCTCCAGGGCTTACTTTTTGTCAACAATTTTGCACAAAGGTAAAGCCTCAAACACAACAATGGCACTAATCGATCTCAGCATTTGACTAAGCAAATCAAAACATCTTGGTATTTCCACTTAAACAAATCAAATGAGAATTGGATCAATAGTGCATAAAACGTTGCTCACATACTCTAGCCCATTTAAAGCCCAAAACACGACCGCACCAATAATTAATGTGCTGATGTTAACACAGCCGACAGGGAGACGGCATGATTTTAACCACAAAGGAACCCATAATTACAGAGACATGGTTTGATGTGTTGTTTTAACATACAATTACTGTGCTCTTAGGAAATGTGATGAAAACAAGGTAAAGATCTGCTTTCAAGCATGTTCTGTCATCCCCTCCAAACAAAAACAAAATTGTTCCTCATCCAGGTAAAAAGGAACTAATATGTGAAAGTGCAAAGCTTTAATTCAATAGAAAAACGATTATATTGCCAATTGGATTTCTGCTCCGTGCTGTTTGGCGTTGCAAACTGGCATAACCCGTCTTTATTTTCACACAGACATTAATATTCGCCAATGGCCCCATATTGGAGTGCAATCATTTCTCTTTATCTTTTATGTATTTTCTTCCCCGTGGATGATTACTTTATCAAAAACTCCCAACAGAGATTATGACATCCAAATACGACCGGTCTTAGAAAAATGTAAACGTTAAGTTAGGAAGGGCATCTGGTATCAAATACCACAAACCAAGGTCTCTATATGCTTAAGTACTGTGTTATTGTCTTATTGTCTCAAAATTAGACAACATTGCAACTGCCTGCAGCTAGAGATACTGTGGAGGAAATAAATATTTGATCCCTTGCAGATTTTGTAAGTTTCTATACTGACAAAGAAATCAACAGTCTAATTTTAATGGTAGGTTTATTTTAACATTGAGAGATAGAATATCAAAAAGAAAATCCAGAAAATATATAAACTGATTTGCATTTTATTGAGTGAAATAAGTATTTGAACCCTCTAGCCACTTAGTACTTGGTGGCAAAACCCTTGTTTGCAGCACAGAGGTCAGATGTTTCTTGTAGTTGATGTCCAGGTTTGTGCACATATCAGAAGGAATTTTGGTCCACTCTTCTTTGCAGATCATCTCTAAATCATTGAGGTTTTGTGGCTGTCGCTTGGCAACTCAGAGCTTCATCTCCATCCATAAGTTTTCTATAGGGTTAAGGTCCGGAGATTGGCTGGGCCACTCCATGACCTTAATGTGCTTCTTCTTGAGTCACTCCTTCATTGCTTTGGCTGTATGTAAATGGATAGCCTCAGACCGAGGTTGATTGATGGTCATTTTGTATGTCTTAAATTTTCGAACAATTGCACCAACTGTTGTCTCTTTAACACCAGCTTCTTACTTATGGTTTTGTAGCCCATTCCATCCTTGTGCAGGTCTACAGTCTTGTCCCTGACGTCCTTTGACAGATCTTTGGTCTTTCCCATGTTGGAGAGTTTGGAGTCTGATGGATTGACTGATTCTGTGGACAGGGGTCTTTTATACAGGTGACTAGTTAAAACATGTGTCTAATTCAGGTGACGAGTTGATTAGGAGTGTCTAACTGGTCTGTGGGAGCCAGAACTTTTAATGTTTGGTAGGGGATCAAATACTTATTTCACACAATGAAATGCAAATCAATTAATAATATTTTATATAATGTGGTTTTCTGGATTTTTTTTTTATATTCTATCTCTCAATGTTAAAATAAACCTACCATTAAAATTATAGACTGTTCATTTCTTTGCCAGTGGGCAAACCTGCAAAATCAGTAAGGGATCAAATACTTATTTCCTCCACTATATGTGTTCAATGATGCTGGAAGAAGCAGCTGCTGCTAAACTTGACACGATCCCTATCTCTGACAATACCATCCAGCGACGAATATCCAACATGGCTTATGATGTCATAAAGCAGGTCATGGACAGTGTCCACAAAAGCCCCTTTCATGCCATTCAGCTGGGTGAGTCCACTGGCGTCGCATATTGTACTCAATTGATGGTGTATGTCCGATTTATCAAAGAGCTCAGTGTGCAGGAAGATTTTTTGTATTACATTCCTCTCCCCGCCTGCACAACACCCGATGAACTTTTCAAGGCCTTGAATGACTTTTACCAGGCTAATGGCCTTGAGTGGTGCCGGTGTTGTAGGATGCATGGATGAGGCAAGAGCAATGACAGGCTGTCACAGTCTTGTTAAACAGGTGCAGATAGTTGCCCCTGCCGCTGTCTGGAAGCACTGCATCATCCATCGCCAGGCAGCAAAAACAATGCCCCAAGAATTATGTGCTGTTCTGGATGAGGCTGCTAAAATTGTGAACACAATTAAATTGTGTGCCTTAAATGCCCGTCTGCTTACAGTCTGGTGCAATGAGATGTGCACTTACTTCAAACAGCTGCGCCTGCACTCCGAGGTCAGGTGGCTCTCTCGGGGCAAAGTCCTCACCAGGTTCTGCGATTTGCAAGACGAAGTCCTCCTCTTCCTCGCCGAGATTAACTCCCTTCTCGCAAAACATCTGGCAGATATGAACTGGCTTGCTATGTTGGCCTATCTCTCCGACATCTTCGATAGGATCAACCCCCTCAATAGCAACAGGAGAAATTCAGTTTGTCAACTGGACAAAAGTTTATTTGGTCGAATACGTTTTGCAGCTCATCCAAGCTGCTTCTTCAGTTCTGGTCAGATGCTGGTGGACACTGCCTTATATCTTCCTGAAGGGAGGAGCTAATTACAATGAAATTACTCTGAGACTACCACACCTATTTGTTTACAGTTTCTGTTAGTTAGCTCAGCCTATTGAATATATAATGAGTGTGGGGTCTTGTTAGCATAACCATTCATTGTTTGCAATAGGGCTAGCCAGGTCAGGTCCAGAGGTGTGAAAACACCCATTATGGACTTGAATGTCTGAAGTTGGAAATTATTTGCTGTTGAAAAAATCGTTTATGAATGCATTTTTTGAATATGAAAATACAATATCAAAAAATATATTATCAGTTGTTATTTAAACTCATCATTGCCAGGAACACAAAAGATGCATTTACTTCAAAGGCCTGTGTGGGGGTGGCAGGTGGATGGTCGGCTGTCTTTACCTACTCTAAGGGGAGGTTCACATTCACCCAGTTTGAAAACCCCTGCCCCTGAAAACATCACCTATAGCACTCGGCTCTGGTGAAATGAAGCTCAGCCCAGTTATAGGGACGAATTTGGAGCCAAGTTCCATATTAGAAATAGGAATTCATTTACGGGTAAAATAGAGAAATAAAAACATCATTATCATGTAGAGCTGGTTAATATGAACATTTTAAAACCGAACTGACGAGGCTCACTGCAGCAGTTACAGAGAGAGGTAACAATTTTTCAATGTAAAGTCATCAAGAGCCAGAGTCGATATAGCCAGAAACATCACCATGTTCACTTCCTATTTGGAATGGCTTATGGGCTAAGCTAGTTATGTGGATCCAAAAACAAACATACTTTTCTTGCATTTTCCATTTCATTCTGAGCAAATCTGATTGTCGTCATAAGAGTAGCAGTTGGTGGAGCGTAACACCAGATTGTATCAGTCTAACACGGAAACAAGGTATATGAGTCAGTGAGTGGGCTCTGGGCTCCTCAGGTCATAATTAATTGGTGGGAGTAGGAGTAGGAGTGGAGTGCGAAACTGTTGCTTTGGCACACATTCAGCGTGCTAACTAGTCTTCCAATTACTTATGGAGGTGCGGATCAGGTTTTAAATGAGACATAAGGGCCAAACAAGGGATCTTCCAGAGCTATGGAATTGACAGCATCACAGGTCCAGATACAAATGGCTAAAGTATGAAAAATGGCAAAAGCTGTCTGAAATATAATAACATAACGTTTTAAAATCCATGTGATAAGTGGCACAACTGTAGTATAGTAGAAAATGGGCCTTCAAACCAATTGTTTAGCATCATAAAGTTGAACCAGCTCTGACATGTGGGGAGATTAGCCAAAACAGTTATGCAAATATAAACTATCAAATCTGCAGTTGGGTAAAGCAGCCAGGAATTATACTGAATTATTCACGGCACAGTGACTTCACAGCAAGAAGCATGAGAGCTTGAAGTAGTTACTGTTGTTAATGTTACTTCAAAATATCATAAAAATTCAAAGTATCAGCCATTAACTTACACAAGTAAGAGTACTCCTAGTCTTACTCTTACTCATTTTAAAGGAGAAATCATTTAATAGTTCACAAAATTCTGTCATATTCCAAGAATAGACCATAAATAAACAAAATCATATCTGAAGGAGTGGGGCTTGAAAAACAAATGTTCAAATGATTTTATATTGTTGACATTTCATGTCCACAATATGTTTTTGTATTTTGTCACTTATACTTTAACTCAAGTAGGCCTAAGAGTACTGTTACTGTAAACTAAATATTACTCAAGTATGAGTAAAAGAATGGTGTGCGAAAAGTACGCCAAGAAGGACAATTACTTTTAAAATGTTCTAAAAAAATATTACCCCTATTACCCATGTAGCATCTGATATCGGTTGCTATTAATCCATAATTCATATTACCCATCTCTGCAAATCTAAATGTAATGTCTCAAAAAAGTTGATGATACACAGAAAAAGTGTGAGGTTTCACTGCATAAATGTGATGCTCCGATATCAGAACTGAACTGTATGATTTTCCCTTTTGACAGTAAAATGTAGAGTTATTCATACATATGCAAATATACTGAGCTTAAATTGAATGACTGCTTCCATTCTGGGCTATACTCTGCTGGACAGTCTCAAGCGCGTTAGCCCAGGGGCGCTCTTGAAACCTGACAGAGGGCCATGGGCTAGTTAATATAATTGTCTGTTTTGGCTGTCAACCTTTCAACGCTTTGCTGTAATCACTGATGGGGGCCTGTCAGTGCTGCTATCATCCACATTTTCATCATAGCAGGAAAGAGTTTGACTAAATCATCAGTATTTGAAATCAGTGCTCAATGTGACATGTGCTGCAGCATAATATCACTCACTTAGACAAATAGAGGTTTAGAGCACAAAATGACATAGGGCAGAAGAAACCATTATGGGCCCTGTAGGTGATCATTTGACTGTGAAATGGATACTGTCATGTTGAGTACCTGAACACTGTTGGAAATCTGCTTCACTTATCAAAACATATTGCACCTCATCTAACTGTTTATTTAGTGACAGTTCAAATGCAAATCTTTATGAACCAAGGCTGAAAATAATTTGAAGTTTACTAAATCTGTATATATTAGCAAGGCCATGTTAAAAAGTTGAGAAGATGTTTTGATAACTAAAAAACAGCAATAAAAACATTACTAAAACTGCAGCACCAAGTTATTCAGTTATAGTGTTGTTAAGGTGAATATGTTATTTCTTTCCTTGGGATGGAAAGTGATTCTCTGCATTTGACCCATTCTTCAGTGTTGCCTGGGCCACCTGTAGGAGCAGTTACTGCTCTTGGGGACCCTAGATCTAGAGCCCGGTTTGGTCAGGAGGCTGGATGATGATGTGCATGTTTTGGGTCTGGGCTTAACCAGAGTGGCAGGAGGAACCTCACCCAGATACTGGAAGAAACATGCAAGCTTCTTCTTAAAAAAAGAGGTTGTCCAGATGTAGTCACAGGAACATTATTTTGTTTGTGACTAAATGAATGATTGAGCACTCAATGAAAACAGACCGGTCAAGGCTCATTCTGATGTATGACACCATTGGAAGCTATGTATTTATCTATCTATAGTTTAGTGCCACCTTGTTACGGCAGTGCGAGCAACAGTGCTAAAAACTTTATAAAAAATCAACACAGGCAGGTGCACAGTGGTTGTTTGGAGGAGGTAAAAAACTTTTCAACTTCCAACTAACTTTCTTAAGGTATAGTTGTATCCTCTTCAGGTGGCTTCATCCATCATGCTGCGTTCAGGACGACAATGGACAGGTGCATGCTGGGAAAGTATAAAGGCCTCCTTTGTGAAGCAAGCTGTGTGCCATGTCCCCTCTCAGGAAGTGGTTCCATGTGCCCTTGACAACAGATCAATGAGAAACCACAGTGCTACTGTAATAAAGAATTCAGTCAAAAAGATTATTATTAAGGTTTGACGTTTGACCTTTAGGAGATACGTTGCTACATGACTAGTGTTATTAAGTTAAAGCTAGAGGGTTTCATGCATGGATTTCATTTTAATACATCTAACTCATTCTTAGCCCTCATAAACCCTTTGGCACAGGACTATAGTGGTATTCATATGCATACATTTTTGGACATATGCACTGCTTTAGAACAGCCACACTCTCATTCCAAATGTATTTTAGCACTATCTTAGACTCTTTGTTTTTTTTATTTTGAGTTTGCAATCAAGAAAAGGTTTTAGAAGTGTTTGAGTGTAAGCGACTGCATTTATAATAGTAACCCAGCTTTGTTTTATTTTTCTTTGTGAAACTAAAAGGTAATTTATGTTTATTATTTTCATGTCTCAAGGCTTGTCTCAGCAAAAATGTCCTGATGTAATCGGTGCATTTGCATTTGCATGTTCTCTTCATGTCTCCTTAAGTTTTCTTTGGTTTCACACATCAGCCTGGGACATACACAGTAATGATGGGTGAAATGTTGATGTATTATTAGTATATTTTAAAGGGCCCATATTATTCATTGAAAACATACTCTGAGTTGTATTTTGTTTCATTCACACAAGTTTAAAACACAAACCCTATTCTATCCTATCCAAATTCACAATAAATTGGACAGTCCCTTACATATACTAACATAAAATAAAAATGCATCAAGTTGTTTTTCATTTTTAGTGTGAATAGTTTTACCTCTTCGATAACAGACATGCCCTGTGTTCACTCTCCCAGTGGCAGTTTGAGCTCTTAGATGTCATCATACTGTAGATGAAAGCGCTCTTTAAATACTTTGGCAGGAGCTGTGTGGGCATTATCTGGTGGCCGGTCGTGTTAAACAGTCTCATAATCTTCAGAGGTTATTGGACAAAAGTCATTATCAGATGTAATGGATCTCTATTGACTTCTCCCATAGACAGAGGAGTTACAGTTGGGACTATCTGAACAATAGAATGGTAATAAAGACTAGAAGGCAGGATATAAAACCAAATGATTATGAGAATTTCTGAATGTCAAGAATTGTTATGGGAAATGAAAGTGGAAGGCATGGCAGCAGCTATCATCTCCTATGTGATGATGTCTATACAGCACATCACATTTACATAAAGGAGACTGTCTTCCTTGTGCAATAAAGGCCTTTCTATGAGATCTGAGCTACAGTTGGTTGACAACATGTTTCCCATTTTCTCATAAGCAGTATTAATCTGTTTGAGTTGGGCGATGTCACTTCCCTCGTGTTGTCATTGGAAATTCAGTTGATTGATATTACAAGTTTTATGCTTAAAAGATTTGAATACATACTGCTTCTTATATGTGTATAGTAATAATGCGTATTTGTTTTCATCTCTTATAATTTTTGAGTTTCCTAGAATATAAAATGTTATATATGGTATCCCTCAAGGTTCTGTTTTGGGGTCAAAATGATTGCTTCTTCATTTGAATGACATTTGTAAAGTGTCTAAAATATTGAAGGTGGTTACATTTGCAGATAAAACCATTTTTTTAAGCTCCTAGCTTATATGAAAAAATGGGGGAGGAGTAGAGTAGTAGTAGTAGTAGTAGTAGTAGTGTGAGTAGTAGTGTGAGTAGTAGTGAGTAGTAGTGATTTCTGTATTTTACACGATGTAATACATAAATCACTCTTTTTGCTTTTTTATTTTTATTTTTTTATTTTAGCATTTATATTGCTATAAATTCCAAATTCTGATTGTGGCAATACTGCAACTGGGCAGGGTTGAGCAAGGACAATAGAACTTACTCTGAGAGTCTTAACATTAAAATGGTCTATAGGACCCACCTTATACCAGTTTCAGTACCTCTCCAATCCTCCCATAGGGCATAGTATCCTGTGCAAAAACAGTCTAACTTAAATCAGGGCTGTGCTTGTTCCTAAAACTCCAGCTCTCTTGAGTCCTGGTCTTCTATAAAATCAATTCTGCAGCTCTACAATGTTATGGGGGCTGATTGTAGCAATATCACCCTATAGCCTACTTCAACATGACCTCCCTAACATACCTCCCACTAGGATTATTACACAATGTAACTGTAGCTCCCCTCTACTTCTGCTGCTGTGTGCCTGCATTGCCCTGTCCTTTTGGGGCATAGATGAGAATGAAACTCAAACACATCTTTCTGATCCTGCCAACTTGCTCTCCCAGAATCAACTCCCCCCAAAACTCTGAACATAGACCCTCGGCGGTCCCAAGTCTGTTACCGTGACAATGGTGGCAAGTGGCAAGTCTCAGTCTATAAACTAAGGAGCAGATGACAATAGGAGCCTTCCAAGAGACCCAACAGTTCACTGACTCCGATTCCGACTACATTGACTTCAGTCCCGTAGTCTCTCAATACAAGAACCCCAAAGCCCCAATGTAATCACATGCTAGAAATGGGAGGTTTCAAGCATTGCGTATTTGCCCAAGTTGTCAGCATGTGAGACAGCAAAGACAATGATCCAGAAAATGACATCCCAATGTAAAAATCTGTAGTGCTAATTGTTACCATATTGATATCACTACATCAATGATTCCTTGCCTCCAGTGAGAAACCCACATTTCCAATTTTCCAAATCAGCAGATATGAATTCTCCGCAGGTATTTCGAAGGAGCTGAATATGATAACTGAACTTTTTTTCCCCAGTATCCGCCAAATGGAAAAAGAATATTAGGTTGTAAGATTTGCATGCAAATCAAGTCTGTATTAATTTTGGGTTGTAATTTAGTTTCCAGAAAACGCGTCCCTTGGCAATATTCAAAGAGCACATTTGTTACATACAGTGCATTCATTGTAAGTTGTGTGATCCATCTGGCAGCGCACGAAGAATACCAATGATGGAGATGGTGTGTTGAGATACGGCCAATATGAAATGTTCACTGGCTGAATAATATTATAGATGCATACACACAAGTTAATGCCTGCTCAGTGCAATATTAAATCTGTTATACCACACATCTTAAGACCTTAAATCATGTAGAGAACTGCTTCCTGTTAACTTCACTTCATCAAAGAAGAGAGGTCTTTAGTTTTACGGTCAATCCTCTGTCAGTGTGTGGGTTGGAGCAAATTTCAGACTTTGGGAGAGAAATTGTCTAGAAGACAAATGGCAGGTATTACCTGTGTTTTGTTTGTGTTCAGGAAATTAATGCTGAAAGACATTTTTATTTGTTATCTTTAAGGTAAAATAACATCAAATAAAAAATTGTGATGGTCAATATGAGATTTTTTTTTTTATCATTACCCAACTATAGCATTGCTTTGAAGTAAACCCTGGCAACCTGCTTACGCTTAGTGAAATGAACAATTTCCTCAAAGTTCTTATGGTACATTGAAGGACATGATTATACTAATTTTACTTATTTTGTTTTCCTCATGGACAGACAATCTTTCACACTCAATCAACTGAGAGTCACAAGCTACTGTTATAGCCTGAAATTCAAAAGATAATGTTCAGCGTTATTAATTGTAATGCCCAACAATGGTATTATGAAAATAATTTCTCCAGAAAGGTCATCTAGGTCATTTTATCTGGTTAAGGACGCTGGACCTGATTTTTATTGTCTTAAAAATGTGAAAACGGGTAGTTGATTTTAAAATAATTTGCAATGGTCTGAAGATTCGCTTACCTTATGTTTTTTTTATTCACAAGTTTTGCCATCATGGTAATGCTAACAACTGGCATTCAAACGTGCACCTGATTATTGGACACAGCACACAACTGACATATTTTGACCTCAAGAGCTGTACAATATATCTGTATTGGGGCAACACAAATTATGCTCAAATACATGGGAAAAAATCTTGTACGGGCCCTTTAAATAAAATTAACAAACAAATAAATACATAAATGAAATATAGTAGTATATTATAATGATAGCCTTAGTATTTTGAGATGAGCCCTGACAATTTGCTGAATATCTCCACCGCTCTTCACCCCTTTTTCACACTTTACTGTCCTCTCAACGCAGTTCTGGTTCAATAATTGGAAACTCCACTTGCATATCAGGCCAGTGGAAGAAAAAGTTTTAGAGGTGGACTTAAAACTACTTCTAATAGCTGTTTAATAATCTGGTGAAAAAGAAAAATAACCCAACTCAAATAATCATTGTATTACTAACTTACTCTCACCAAAGCTTTACTAACCTGACGGGCAGATTTTATATTTCAAATTAAAGGCAAGTTGGCAGCTGTAGAGACAGAATCTGGATACACTTAACTCCTTGGCATAACTATCACTTACAATCTGCCAGATATCTGTAATTAATTACTCTCAAGCAAATCCTGTGATGTTATCGTCTAAAAAAATGGGAGGAAAGGTGTTACAGGGAGGACTTCTACATAGCATAGGCCTGTAAGATTACTTGCAGTTTAATCGGAATTTGCATGGACACAGTTAAATTAAAAAGGCTGACCATTTTGAACTACCAGAATTTTCTCCACAAATGACAAAATATTCTGTCTTATTCTGTATTAAAGGGCTCAGATTACACTACTTTCTGACCTATGTTATAATGGTCCTCATGATTTTAGCCCTAGACTTGTCTGTCTCTACTGAACTAAAATTAAAAGGTAGCTGTTAACATGAAAACTACCGCTTCATGACATCACAAGGTGGAACAGAGCATTCAGAGCTTTGGAGATGTAGGCAGACTAATAACAAAGGAGTACTCAAATGTGTGAATGAAACAAAACAACTCCAGGTATGCTCTAACATGGCTTAAAGTTCACAAGAGTCCAGTTTGTGTAATATAGTAGCTTTAAAACTGTTAACACTGTAGTTTATATCTGCAAAAACGTGATCTGGAATGTGATTTTTGTATTAGTTTGTTTGCTCTGGTCTTTTTGTCAATTATTCTGGATGTGTTTAAAATGTGAGCTTAGTACACAATCCTATTACTAAAACATAAATCGCAGATCTAATTGTAATGCTTGTCAGAAAAATCACAATTTGATATTTTTCCCAAATTGTTCACCTCCTATTAATGCATTGTCAGGACTCTGTAATGAGCAGAGGAATATATTATGTGGGCTCATTTGGATTAGCTGTTGCTGGGTTGTGGTCACAGGCTGGTGAGCACAAACACACATACGGAACAGTGTGCAAATGGCATCCCTCTTCTTCTTCTGCTACAACAAGTACACATCTTTTAAAAATGCAAATGCGCTTTTAGCAAAATGACGAAAATTATTTGAAAAACATTAGAGTTGACCTTTAATTGCCGCCCTTGGTCTCAATTGAAATCCATTATGTCATTTATGTGGATTTCGAGAAACATCTTAGGAAAAAGGTATTCATTTTGCCCTTGTAATGATTTTTTTGGGTTTGATGTTTGGTAATCGGAGAGTGGGTAAACAAATATATTGAAGGAATATTTTTACAGAATCAGAATTTAATAAAGTGCCTTGAGATTTAAGCAGAATATTAAAAAGTGACTGTTAATTGCTACTGTCAAATAATGGCAAATTAAAGCCTTCACATTCAGTATATTTAAATGAGCTGTTAGGGAGAGACCAATCCTGCTTTCTCAAGGCAACAACCACAGCAAGTCTGAGAGCTGTTCACAATAGTTTTGCCGTGGGAGCTGCGTATCCAGTCACCATTAAAACTCTCATTTCAGAGTTCAGATCGGCATGATTGACAGGTGGACTAGCCAATCAGAGACATCAACACAAATATGGCCGCTTATGAGGGGACTGAAAAACATTACACGCTAGCTAGCTCACTGTTCCCCCAATACTAACAGGCACCTTTTTTCAAATTGTAAAATATGAAATAAACAACCAATTCATATTCAAATTAATTAAAGACTACCCACTTATGTGTAGAATACTTCAATTTGTCGCATTGTTGTAATATTTATTATGCTGCAAAATTAGCATTAGCATTAGCATTGAGGCACAAATAGCTTATTTACCTTTCTAAATACAGAAAGTAATCATTTGATTTGTGTACTTTTAAACATCCCCCGCTACTTTCTGTCCAAAGTCCTTATCTTTAGTCCATACATCCATTTTCTTCCTCTTCATCCGGGGCTGGGTCGCGGAAGCAGCAGTCTGAGCAGGGAGGCCCAGACTTCCCTTTCCACGCACACTTCCTCCAGCTCTTTAGGGGGGATCCCAAGGTGTTCCCAGGCCAGCCTAGAGACATAGTCCCTTCAGCATGTCCTGGGTCTTCCCCGGGGCCTCCTCCCGGTGGGACATGTCCAGAACAGATGCCCAAGCCACCTCAACTGGCTGTTCTCAACGTGAAGAATCTTTAGTCTTTAGTATCTTTAGTCTAAATTTTAGCACAACTCGGCAAAAAACCCATAGATACACAATTGGACAGAAGTGTGGTTGCCAGACACTGTTATGCATAGAGCCTATTGTATGATTTTGTTCAAAGTGATAAGTGACCAGTGAGATCCTTTGTTTGACATGCATCACTGAAATAAACAAATCTGACTGCACAATCACGTTTGGCCTGACTCGAGGTGCAAAAAAGGGCATGGTGACCAGACTCAATCTCTATAAAAAATACATAGAGATATAATTCTGATCTTCTTTATGTCTTTCTTTCTTTATTATTCATTCATTCCACATGACTAGGAAACTGATAGGCATAATTTCTGACAGTGGTTAAACCCAAAAATATAGGTAGAAGAAAATATAGAGGAAATTGAGAAGTTCCTGAGTTTTAAAGAAATGTCCTATCTGCTGTTATAGGTCAAGCTTCTTACATTGAGAAAATAATAGATGCGTTTTTCTTCACAAAAGGACTGCATGAAAAATTATACATACTCACAAAACCTGCATGATAACATTTCTTCTTCCAAGCACCACCCGCGTCTGAGAAAAGACATAGCAGGTAAAAGATGGCCCGTGTTCCTTCTCAAATCGAAATTGCTTTTCAGGGCCTCGTGAAGGGCTCAACTTGATTTGTTTATCAGTTTTTGGGTTACTCTCCTGAGTGGAAGAAAAAAAAGCCTCCTCCCTATCTCTTGTCAAGGGGAGAAATATCTTTACAAAGCAGACATTGTGCCGCGGATGGTTTGTGTATCAAAAGAAGAGCGTGTTGAAATGGAAAAACACAAATAGTCCTCTTGGTCGTATTTTCAAAGTGCTAAGTTCGGAATCAAGATGGCGTACATACGGTGTATTGCATAGTGACTACCTCTGAGGCTTCTCTTGATAATAGTCATCCATTTCCATTGACGGTCGAGTAGTGGAGTGGAGAAACTTACTCAAACTGACACATCTGCTGCAGTTATCAGTCAAGCAACACGCATTCACAGTGCAATGATTTAGGGAAAAAATATTCACAAGCACTTATTTTATTGTGTTTGCAGTCAGCGGTCAGCAATCTGTGACAAAAGCAGCCAAATATATGAGCCATTTGGGGGGGTTTATGGCTCAGATGTATTTTACGACACAAGAGCTTTCATCAAAATGTCAAAAGTGGAGAGACCCTGACAGGAGCAGGCAGGCACACAGATTTATCACTCCGAGAAGTTTGCAGGCTGCTCTTTTTCTGCTCAGGCAACTGGAGTTTTTTACTCGTCTGACATGTGAGTCCAATTATAAAAGTAAAGGAATTTGGGAAATGACTTGCTGATATAGTGATACTTAGTTGGAGACAGTTTTTTTCAGAGATTGTATTAAATTTGAAGTATTAAGAAAGAGCAGTTCACAAGGCGTTAGCCAAACGAACAATGGTGACTATGTTATGTCCAGAGTTAGATAAAATACAGGCTCATTACATTAAGTAGACTATTAAGTACACTATGTAACTTCTGAGTTGGAGGATCCGCTATATAGTTGCTTGTCTCCATGGAAATGTGATTTCTTTGCATGGAATGTTCCACAGTATGGCATTAAACATATCTGCCTTGTATTTGTTCTATTACAGATGTTTTATAGATCAAAAAGTCCTGTAAAAACATGAATTCTTGTCTCTGCTGTGATAACCAAGTTTGTTTCCATACTGTGGAATCATCAAGGCAAAGCAATAACCATGGAGACAAGCAGATGACGGGCTCTCCACCAGAAAAGTTACACAATACACCTTTAAAGGGCATTGGGGAATAGGGTCAACAAAGGGGGTGCGAGAGATTGCGTAGGCGTAGAGACAAAATTATTTCTAGTGTCCTTTTTCATATCCTAGCCTGGCATCCAAACGGGTTTTCTTTGTATATGCTGTATTGAAGATCTCAGTCTGGTCACCACCTCTTCCATCATGTCCATGTTCAAACTCAGCCATGCAGCTCATGGTTTTCAACTGTACATCACTCCATGGGTTAAGATGGAGCCACTGATGAGACATGGCTGCATATCCGAGGTACTATGTTTAAATACACCATTGGGAAAACACTTAAAGTTTACTCGGGCTAGCTGTTTACCTTTTAATTGTCAGGTTATGGGGCTTTGTGGTGGAGGTACAAAATACAAGGCAGTTGCCCTGCCTTGTATTTTGTGCATTCAATTGATTGTTTGATATGGAAATTGAACTGTGTGGAGCTTGATTCAAATGTTGCCAGATCTGGTGATACAAACGCTATGGTACTTTTTATTTCAAACAGCTAAATTCTAAAGAGGGAACAATTTGTTAAACATCAAATAAATATCTTGACTTAATGAAATTTACTTTTGTCTATGTCTCAATATACAAACCTGTGTACCTGTGTTATTTCTTTTCACAGCCATGTTTGAGTTGATACAGACGGCATGCATGTCCCTGATTGGCTTATCCACGTCAGTCACCTTCCATCTGAACTCAGAGCTATAAGATTGTGTCCAGGTAACACAGCTTTCTAAAATACTGGAGAAGTGAGTAATCTTGGCTGACCAAACAATGTTTATCCTCCTTGCACCACAAATTGAGGAAAATTTAGGACAATTTTGTACATGTAGCCTATTTACACAACTTTTAGAATCAAATATCAAAATTCCTAAATATATCTGAATGCTAGTAAAGTAGCTATGATAGTTTGGGTCACCTTGAGGTATTAAGAGATTAGTGACAGCAGTTCATCGCCCTGTGTGGACTCTTCTGGTTTCCCCTGTGCAGCGGCGCCGTGCCTCGACCGGTTGGACCTGGTAACAGTCGGGGGTTGTCCAGGGGTCGTCGAGGGGTCAGTCCCAAACAGCTCTGTGAAGGTTGGAACTGTGCCCACCCAAGGGTCCAGCAGAGGGACAGGAAGTTTGGTTTGAGTCTCCCCATATTCTGCTCCATGAAGTGGCTACAAGATGAATGCCTTTTCTGCTGTCAGAAGTGAAGTTAGTTTCTAAAATAAAACGGATATGTGCAGGAAGTACAGATACTGGTTTCTGCTGCAATGATGGAACATAGGAAATCATTGTCATAAAAAGTCAAAATATTAAGAAAATATCTTTAAACATCTTTGAAACTGTTAACTGGAAAAACTGCTCATTCTCACATTAATGTCAAGAGTCAAGAGCGTGCCCTGTTTTGATCTCTATCTATCTTATATTTTAAATAAATACCAAGTTAACCTGTTATGCCTTATACCTTACGTAAAAATTCAGGAAATGTTTTTGCTTTTCCTGAATTGTTCCACTGTATTACACTTAAACTTCATGGCAAAAATAGGTTGCACCACCAGTTATATATACAAGTTATACGTCAGATCTGTCACCAAAATGCATTTTACAAGATATTTTTGAGCGATAAAGACATATAACTTATAACTAAAATCTTGCATAATTCTGTAATTTAATTCTGCAAGATAGATAAATTTAATGCCAAACTACTGTGGACCATCATGGGCAAAGAGATAACACCAGTTGCACCAGAAAATCTACATACTGCACCTGCAAATATTATGCTATTTTCTGACCTATTTTATAATGTTAACTCATCAGAAACATACCTGAAGTTGTGTTTTGATTCATTCTCACATGTGTAACACACAAACCCTGCATATTTGGAGTGGTGGAACAGTGTTTTCTCTTTGAGAGTTCTCAAATAGAAAACACTCCACCTTGTGATGTCATGTGTTTTAACACTGTGTTTTTAAACTCCATACACCTTCACCAGAATCATCTGGATGATTTTCAGCCCTGGAATCACCAGTCTCTACTGAACTCTCTACTGAAGGTAAAAGGTGGCTGTTACCTTAAAAACTAACGCTTCATGACTATATGGCAGCACAGAGCATTTTGAGGTTTGGAAATGTAGACAGATTAATAATAAACGGTTACTCTAACATGTGTGAATGAAACAAAACACAACTCCAGGTATTTGATGAGATAACAACATTCTAACATGCTCACAAGAGTCTATTTTGTGCAATATAGGACCTTTAAATAATGTTTTATTTTCATTTTTCAAACAGTTATTTGAGACTAGATTCTGCTATATTTTTAATCCCATTATGAGACTGGGTTGAGGTCTTCTGCACTTTTTCATCACTAAACAGCTACCACAAGCAACGGAAGATGCTTGGTGACATTGTATTCCTGACATTTAAAACCAAAAATAATAATTAAGCATGAATAAACAGCCAAATGATGTTATTTCTTGCTCTGAGCTTTTGGAGCCACGAGTAAACCACTGCAAGCGAAATGTGCCTCTAAAGCCACTGCTGAGCTTTCGCCTGCGGCTAGGACACAAGAAGGAGATCAGCAAAAAGCAGAAAAAAAACGTTCAGATTTTCGATGAGCCGGTGAAATATATGCATAAGCAAGCCCCCCAGACTCAAGTGGAGGAGAGCTTAAGGCAGCCTCCTCTTTTTACACAATGTTGCTGAATAAAATTACGTATCTAATAAGAAAAGTAATTAAATTTGCCTTGCAGACATGTTGTGCCACTGACAGAAAGAAGCGCAGGAAGCTGGAATAAGATATACTTTTTGTTGAGGCCTATCCCACTGATAAAACATGTAACCGATGCAAAACTGACACTACAACATCTTACAACAATTCATTTTCGAATAGGAACATTTCTTTTTACAAATGGGCTGTCTGCGATGTCATTTCTCTGATTTTAACTTCCTCGCCGTCTCTGAATATGTATTAGGTCCTTTTATATCACTTTTGATTCTCTCCCCAAGCTACAAGAATAAGTGCTTTTGTCGCATCTGCAGTTCATCCCCCAAAAATATTGTTTTTAGCTGAATGATGAAAATGCGTACTACAACAAAAACATGTAATTTGTTTTTGTTTATTCAATATTTTTTTTATAAGAAATGATCAAGATGTTAAAATCAAACGTGTAGACGGCGGTTGTGATGTAGCGAGACAGAGCGAAGGGTTTATTTATATTTTTGCGGCTTTTATGTTTCTAAATTCAGATGCCAAAAACATGAGGAGTCAAGTTGTTTTCATAAAGCGTGAAATGAAAAACTATTTTAGATGTCAATGGAATGCTTTCATGTGATATTGTCTACATAACAGAGTATAACTGTATGTGTTCATCTTTACTCCAAAAAAATCTATAGTATTAGCAACTGTACCACAATATATGCTGGTGCTTATATCAGATAGGTACCAGTAATGTTATGTCATTTGGGGATGGATTTGGTTGCAAATGCTGTTGTTGTTGTTGTTTTTGTTTTTCTTGTTCCTTCAGGTGTGATGCTAACTGTAGGCACTGCTCTGTGTGAAGCTCTTCTAAAGAATCCAACACTTATTTTATTTAAGGTGAGTTCACTTTAGATCTCTGCATGTTTTGAGGTAATATGTTTGGGGGTAAATGCCCAGTCTACTACTAAGTCTGTTCACTGTTTTGTTTGGAGTAATTTTCAATTTAAAGTCCCAGTATGTAACTTTTTTGTCAAAAACATACGCTCAAATAAACGCATTTTTATTTTTTTTTCATTATGAACGTGTTTTACGCACTGAAAATATAGAAAAAAAAAAACATGCATCCTTACTATGAGTGGGCTTGCATCTCCACAAACTTGACTCACTCATTCCCATTAAAGCCAACGTTCTAAATAGACCAATACAAAACGTAACATACAAGAAAACAGTTTAAGAACACTTTTGATGCTATCTTCACACACAGACACAAACACCACCTGAGCAGGAAGGAGGTTTTGTTCTGAGCCTAATTTAAACTTTAATAAAACAAAAATAGGTTGCCATTTCCAGAGTGAAACACCTCAAGCCCTCTCATCATCACATGCCTTCAGTCACTCGGGGCTCACTCACAGCTACATGTGCAAAAAACCTGTAGGCCCTAGCTGCTTTTCAATCATTCCCACTTTACGCCATGAATTAAACATGCTAACTCTAACGCTGTCTGCTTTCCTCACAGTAAACTATCAGGGCAGGAGATGACATAGCTGTACTTTAATCCCTAAACCACAAACATAGTTAGAGACACGTACAGATGCAGAGAGGGGCGCTGTCAAGGAGAAAATATGAGGATTTTGGGGGTTAAAAGCAGTGGTAAACAGCCAGTGTTTACTCTGTACCTTCACTATGTTAATGAGAGGTTTGATTGCAGTGGCATATTTAAATGTGGAGTTCATCTGACTCCAAATGTCAAGTGGTACAGCTGAAAAAGTGAAGCATGTGCAAAACACTTTCAAAAACACAAAATTTACTCCTGACAGCAAAGCATCTTGGTTGATCTTGGTGGAATGTGTAATGCATGTCTGGCAAAGCACTCAAATCGCTTAAAGTAATCAATTTGACTGTCAAATTTTAAATATGATGCAATTAGTTACCCTGTTTCACAATCGAGTCTCTGTCAGTTCAACATTTCAAATATTCCCACAAGGCAAAATAAATAATTAGTGATGCAAATGTATGAAAAATCAGCATGGTTTAATGAGAACTGTGAACTCAGTTAATTACAGTATGTCTGTGTAAAAGGAGACTGAACTCAAAAACCCCTTGGTTGAAACCCCAACCTAACCACTCTGCCACAATATCTTAATGGGTGATGATTTAACCAAAAATGTTACTTTATTCTAAATGGACATAGCTAACTCGCTAGCCGCCACGTTCCAAATAGGAAGTGTTCATGTGCGGCTCCATCGACTCTGGCTCCAATTGACTTTACATTGAAAAATTGTTACCCCTCTCTCTGTAACTGCTCCAATGAGTGAGTCATTTTGGTCTCAACATGTTCGTATTAACCCGCTCTATAAGATCCTGGTGTTTTTATTTCACTATTTTGTCCATAATTAAATTCCTATTCCTAATATGGACCTGACTGGACCTCACACTCCTTTAGTCCACTTCTTTATACAGTCTATAATTAGAATTTAATTTGTAAAAAAATAATATAAAAAAGGACACAACAGAAATAAGGGTATATTTGACATTCAGTAATATATATCTAAAATGTACCTGCAGCACGAATCTGACTCTTAAGGTGTTTCAACTTGTCCTTGACTTAAATTGACCTGAACTGTTTGCCATTTTCCCTTTAAGTGCCACCTCATAATTAACATCTTCTGAACAACTACAAAATTAAGAAGTGACCCCACTACCCTTAATCTGCCTCGTATTATCCAACATAAATTGCATTAAAAGAAGGACATGTGCTCACCTTTACTTCAACTCCTCACCATAATTCATTTACAACTCCATCAAAACAGTGAACTTTTAAAAATAAAATTTTCAGCCAGCAGTGGTAGCCCTGTTTTTAATAGATTACGTGACAGGGTGAAATTTCCATAAATACGACGTGCATGCTGAAATCAGTTGAATCAGTTGAAACCCAACTGACAGACTGCTCTTCACACCAGCATTAATAACACCTCAGTTGAGGAAGGAGTGTAATTCGAAGAGCTTTTGGAGAGCTTGAAAGAGACTGAGATATCACCTGGTTTTGCACACCCAGCGGAAGGCGCATATATTAACACAGATCAATGACTCTCTGTATTAAATAACAAGCCAGTCAGACGGGGGCAACATTTTTGTGAATTTTTGTTTCAATTTTGCACGTTTTTGATCCTATAATTACCAAATAATTGAACGAAGAGAGAATTTTGTTATTTGGTAGACCTTCTTCTCTCACCTTAAAAACATTATAAGCTTATTCAGGTTGAATTGGTTTAAGCAGGTCCATGGGAATTGCCAATGAGCTTTCATGCAGGTTTCTTCCCACTGAATTGCATTACTGGAGTGTTTGGGATTCAGCACAGAGGTGAAGTTCCAGACCGGTGGAAATGTTGTGAGCCAAATTAGCCATGGTTCAATCTGGACCAGCACCGCCTTGGTGTTACGGAAATTCAAAGTATGTGCCTCCATTTAAATTGGTCCCAAGACCATCTGGTTTTAAGTAACTCAGTTTGTGCACAACAACTTACTTAACTCTTAACTTTTTAATTCAACTTTGCCTGAAGCCAGCAACAAAACAAAGATAAGTGGAAACAAGGGTGGCTTCATTTTTCAAGAGACACAACAAAATCAGGTCCATGACAGTGGACCTGATTTTGGACCTGACAATGGACCTGACAACACAAAATCAGGTCCATGACAATGAGACTTTTGATATAATTTCTAATAAACAAAATTATGTTATTCTACAAAAGCTGCCCACATTACTTGCACAGGTAAAATTATTACGGTAAATAGCCACATTTTTCTTTAGTGCTTTTGCACCTTTAAGGCACTCAAAGTACTTTACATCAACAAACCAACTCACCCATTCACACACACATTCATACACCAGTGTACGCAGATCTGACTGCTCTACCAGTCATGTTTATGTCAAGAGCGGGATTTGAACCACCAACCTTTGGATCAGAGGACGAATATTCTACCAACTGACCTACTGTCGTCCCTTTTATTACAATATTATTACTTCAGAAGCTTAAAAAAAATTACTTGAATCAAGATATTTTGTGGGATTTTGATTGTGTAAATTAGATTTTGTCTCTGTATTAAAACCTTGGATTATACCTTGGCACAATAGCTAATAATAATTTGAAACATTTAGAAAACCCTTAAACCTTTTTTTTTTTTATCCAATTCTGTATTTATTTGGAAAACAGTGATGATGATGATATAATATTTCATAATAATATTTATAATAATTCCTTTAACCTATATTTTTTCTTTGTTACTTTAACTGGTATAAATATCATAAGCACCTCCTACACATTTACAGGTGCTGCTCTCTGCTTCGTATTGAAGTAATTATGTTATTAGCTCATTAGGAATCTACACAAGCAACAACAAGTCAATCTATTCATTTCTAATGAACTTATATGCTCTCACCGTGTCTGCTGTAAACATGTGATTTTTTTTAAACCAACAGTATTCCCTATTAAATACACTTCCATAGGATTGTGATCTGGATTTGTACATTGACATTGCAGCTGTAGCCAAAAGGAGCTCTCCTTCTACCTCATTTTAGTCTTTCATTTGGAAGATTATGTTTTGGGTGCATAATTATACAGCCATTAAAAGCCCCTGCTCTGAAACGCCTGTAAATGGGGAAAATATCATTGGCAGCGATCCAACTCATTACAATCCCCAGTGACGCTTTATGCACTTTTTTATTAGCACACAGTATTTATGACACAGCAAAATGGAAATATTACTGTAATAACTTATAATTATACGAGAGACCAACTGCTAATGTGAGGCGCTGAAGGAGAGGCCAGATTGAGAAGTGTGAATGTTGGCGTGCCATCAGTCGTCGAGGTGAACAGGATGAAGCACAGTGTCCAGACTTTGAACATGGTCATCTGTGGTTTTGGCCCAGACTTCAGAAACAAGACTGAAAGAGCCACAATACAAGCTGCCTCTGATCTCTGTCATGAATCAACCGCAGCACTTCTCAGTGTCGTTGTCAACATTCAATATTGGGTCAAGTTGGTGTTATGGGATAATTTTTGTAAATGTAAAATTTTTTAAAATGAAATAAATAAACCTTAACTGCGTGCGTTTTGGGCGCCAAATATACCTTCAACTTACTAATGTCCAGAGGTGGGTTGACTAGCTACATGTTTTACTCAAGTACAAGTACCATTACTTCAGTCATGGTCAACGTAGAGCTTTTACCGTCAATACGCATGGTGTCTGCAAACTACTATGAGAAGTACAGGTAAATGTACCTGAGTAAATGTAAATGTTAATCATTTTTGTATGGTCAGATCCTGATTCCCTATGTCATTAGGAATACATTTGTATATTTTTAAATTTAAAATAGGTTTTTCAGAAAATATTAAACAGATAGTTTTCACAATTTACATTCAGATTCAGAAAACTTTATTGGTCCCAGAGGGCAATTCATTTGCAGCCTTCTCAGAGTCCAATTATTGTTTACAAGTGGAACTCAATACAACAATATATTACAATGCAAATAACTTCAAAAACCACTACCATTAGGGATGAGCAGAAGGCACAAAAGAATACATAAAACACAACATAATAATAATGATTGGTCAGTAGAAACACATTATAATAAAAAGTATACACAAATTATTAAAATGTAAATAAATAAATAAATAAATAAAAATAAAAAAATAAAAAATGTGTGTAATAGAAATACCAGCTATAGGACCTTCAAATTCCATGATGAAACCCTGTGTGGATCCCTCTGCTCCCTCACACAACTCATTATCTGATTATATTTACAATCAAACTTTTTTTATTTTTTAACACAACAGTGCCAGTAACGACTTTGTTCATTTGTACAGCTAATAACACAAGTGCATGGACAGCTTCTCTTCCACTGCATTATAGCCCACATATAGGTGCAGTCTATCTGAGAGCTAATTAAGGGTGCATGTCCATGTGTGCTATTGTTCGAGGCTCAGTTCTTTCTCTGAACAAGAAGAAGTGGTAGATTTAATGATGAAATTTGGTGTTGTGAGCAGCTTGTGGAGACTGTCCATGATACAGTTAGTGATGCTACTTATTAGACGAATAAGAGGAGAAACTGCCTTGTGTTTCATTGTATTCATTATAAATTCTACTACTGTGTTTCTCTCTGAACTGCACCCGGGTCAAATGTCAATGATCTGGTGATGTCAGACTCATTACCCAAAAGTCCAAAGTGTCAGCGAAGGCATCATGGTCTGTGCTCAACCGAAGAGTCAGCTAAAGAGAAGTTTCCTTGTTTAACGCTGTCTTGACAAAAATGAGGAGCAATTAAAGTTATTTATGTCACTATACTTTAGCATAATTAGCTAAGAAATGTCAAATAAATGTACTTTTAGTTTAGTTTTGTTTGTTAATTTTTCCATTTTTAGAGGAAATCATGTTTCCCTGAAGTCTGTGATGTCTATAATTTTGCACTTTTCCTAGGCTTGTGGTTTGTGTCATGACTATAGGAACCCACAGCAGGATTATGAGCCTTGTACATTTCACTGTAAAGACATATACTGTTCATTTTTGCAAAGAATATTGCTCAGTATGACATTAAACTTTTCTACATGGAGACGAACAGGTGGCAAGCATTTACATGTTACATCTGCAGAGCGGCAACAATGCTAATAGCAAGAACGCATGTTTTTCATGTTTTTTCTTTAGCAATTACTGTGAAACACCTGAATAAATGCAAGATATAGATATATTTTCACATTTCAGGAAAGGCAATAACATCTCAATGGACCCCCCACCACAACAATTACATAGGCTACATTTTAAAGCCTATGATTTAAAACCAGAGCCACAGTGCTTCAAAACAAGCAGGTATAGGAAGAATAATTACTAAGTAACTGAACCTCTGAACAGCCATAGCAAAAAAAAAAAAAATTCAAAACTAACACCTTATTTACTTGGCAGAGTTACAATATTTTGCTCCGTCTCTCAGTGTTATTATTATAATCTTTTCTTCCTTATTGGTCAAATGTATAAACAACGCAATCAAGAGTCCTCCCATCGTCATCATGCTAAATAACTCCTAAATAACTGGCTAAAAAAACAGGCTTTCCTTTACTAGAATAGCAGCAGTTTTCCTCTTTATAGGTTTGAGGTGATGATGTATTGTTTCCATGGTGATGCGTGAGGGTAACAGACAGGTTTAGGTTTAGGCTGAGCGTTGGCAGAGGCTCAGGCTGTGCTGGTGCCATGTGTTATGCTTAAGTAGCCAGCAAATTAGGAAAGTTACTTGATCTAATTAGAAAGCACATTCCTTAAGTGCGCTGTCCCCAAGGCAAAATCATCATTATTTAAAGGAGCTGCACCTGATTTTTACTGTCTTAAAGCATGAAAAACAACTAGTTCAACAGTTTGCAGTGGTCCCAAGGCATTCCTCACTTACCTTATGCATTTTGATGCCTATTCCCTGCAATAATAATAATAATGAATTGAGTCTCCAGACACCCAAAGCGTTTTACAGTGCAGTTTTCCTTCACTCCACACTCCAGAGATGTTAAGCTACTATTGTAAGCACAACTGCCCTGGGGCAGACTGATAGAAGCGAGGCTGCCAATCTGTGCCATTTGGCACCTCCAACCACCACCAACACTCACACACACCACATTCATATCAGGCAATGTAGCTGAAGTGCCTTGCCTAAGGACAGTTTTTGCCACTGGTATTCCCAACGGTCTCCCATCCAAGTACTAACCAAGGCCAACCTCGCTTAGCTTCTGAGATCTGACAAGATCAGGCTGACTATGATCGCTTTTCATAACTCACCAGAGAAGAGTTTGCCGCTATGATAATACTAACAACAACTACAATGCTAAGCACACACTTTGTTTAAGACTAGTCCTCTAATATATTAGTAGTACTTATGTATTTTTTGCACTATATATTTTTATACTATGTATTTTTCTATGTATTGGTTGTTGGGGATTGTACTATTTTTATATCTTGTAGTTTAAACAGCTTGTAGCTAAAATCTGTTCAGCCTACATGTCCCATCATGCACCAGGAAACTGAAACTGTGGGCAGGCCCACTTTGAACATGTGACCTGCACCTGTTACTTTAAATCTGCACTGTGTTAGCCATCTCGAGTATTAACTTTATCTGCCATGTAGTATTAAAGGATTTTAATTATTTTGTACTTTTTGAGTGCCTCAGCTTTTTCAACTTTGTATTTAGGATATAAACTTATTTTGACCTCAAGAGCTGCGTATACAATACATCTGTACTGGGGAAAGACAAATTTTGCTCAAATATTTGGAAAAAATATCAGGAACAGGGCCTTTAAGCTGTCTAGCCTCATGAAAGCTCCCAAGATATGCGGATAGGCACAAAGAACAATTATTGGAATTTTTTTGTATTGGTTTCAATCTTTTTTAAATCCTAAAATTATTTTAAAATTAAAAAGTCATTGTTATCTTTGAGAAATTTTAATTAGTCCATTTTCATAGTCTCAACCAATGTATTCTGAATGGGCAGTGCCGTGTAATGCCTGCTATTGTCATAAAATTGGTTGAAATCTCTCCAGTCAGCAAGCATGCACTGTGATATTAGACAAGCTGTGTTCAAGTGTAATTATGGGATGGATTTGCGCAACAAATTCAAAATATGATTCAATAAAGCACAATGGAAAGTGAATTTGAAAAGGGGTTTATCATAGCTCAAAGCTTGGTGGAGCGAATGCAGTTCACACAGATTTTGTGTCAAAAGAATGTGCTCAGTGAACGTTGGGAATGGCACAGTCAGTTTATTCTATTCTTAAATGTGAAGGTTTTGCACATGGTAGGCAACAAACAAGGGGCTATGGCTGCTTCATGGTCATGGAGAAAAAAGGACTGTGAAATCAACTTACCTTTTTTTCAAATTGCCTATGATTTTAATGCATGATCAGAAATGCCGTTTAGTAGTAGCACATAATTGTTACACTTTATAAAAAAAAATATAACTTAAGACTGCCACAAATCACAGGATTTTAAACGATTTTTAAAAGTGTGACAAAAAGTGCACACCACAGACACAAGGAGAATCTTATGAGACTTAAAATCTCCAATCGCAAAGACTGCAGCAGGATATGGCTGCGGACCACAGGCCATAAAGTTGTGATCGCGTCAGTTGTTTCCTGTCTAGAGTAAAACCACTCGCTTTGAGACTCTTAAGTGTCAAAAGATCAGAGCCCTGCACTTCTAGTTTAGATGCAAGTCAAAACTGTGTTATTATTTGTGAAACGTGGTGCAATACTTCAGATACATGATTTTAATGCACAGGAAGTAGGAGTTTCGAATCGCTAATCTGCAGCTTCACCCCGATCCGCACACTGCGTGGATGTAAACGGACACACGTGAGGAACTATCGCTTTAAATGTACAACTTTTCAAGAGGTGAGTAATAATTATTTTTGCGATTGAGTTTGTATCTTGCACATCTGTATCCGTCACTCCTCTGCCCCTGCCGCCCTGTTTTATTGGCTGCAATAGAATAACTGCAACATAGATGAGTTTAATGCTATACTGTGGAACATTACAGACAAAGCAAATAGATCTCTATGGAGAAAAGCAGATGGCAGACTGTCCAAGAGAAAAGTAATGCTCCTTTTTGTGTTGTTTTTATTAAATTTGTTGAGATTTCTTTATATACTCAATGAAAACTAGACTAAAGCACCCAAACTATAACACAACAAAAAGTGGGATTAATGCATAACTCTCATAGTTAGCTGTATTTACTGTCCTTTAAGTGGTGAGATTGCTGTGCGTGCTTGTGGACATCTTGAAGCTGGTGTTGAATCTTTGGTGAACATGAGCTCTTGTTGCCCGGTGCTGTTAATGAGGCCCCTGGGAATGGCTACTGCTTTGAGGCTTCAATGTGTGTGTGTGTGTGTGTGTGTGTGTGTGTGTGTGTGTGTGTGTGTGCGTGTGTGTGTGTGTGTGTGTGTGTGTGTGTGTGTGTGTGTGTGTGTGTGTGAAAGAGAGAAATACAGACTACATGGGAGCAAAAGTGGCTTATATAGAAAATAGAACATTTCTTTTATGGGAATTGTTTGCTTCTTTTGAATTTACAAAATACAATTCAGAGAAGAAAATGATGTGTCTGGTTTCTCTCTGAGTCACACCTCTTTGTATTTCTTGAATTTTCAGACAAATCATTATTTACTTGAAAACTATTACCTATTAAAGTGTGTTTTTCTTATGTGTGTTTTGGCGCAGCACCCTGTCCAGATTTTGTTGTTAAAAGAAAAAAATAAAATAGAATTGCAGTGGTAGCTTTTTTATAAATTAAAATGTATGTTTTTTCCCCTATATTGAAGAAATAATGCACAAAGCCATGTGCCAAAGGGTCGCAGTTCAAACTATCCTATTAATCCTGATTCCAGTTTGAATTTGGAATTTTTTATTTCTACAAACATACAACTTACAAATCAAATTAAAATTTATTGTTTGTTTAAAAAACAAGTACGATCACAGTGTGTTCAACAGCCTAAAATATGAGAGCCCAATCAACGCATTTTGTATTCTGACTGGTTAGTACTGGATGGGAGCCTGCTGGGAATATCAGGTAATGCAGTGGAGCAGCTGTGGCTGTGCATACTGTTGTTGTGTCCCTAGGCAAGACACTTCACCCACCTTGCCTCTAGTGTTTAGGTCCCATATTAGGTAAAATAGACTCTTGTGAGCTTTAATATTAGAATCTTGTTATACCTCACAAGAAACATACTTGAGTTGTGTTTTGTTTTATTCTGTCTGTCTGTCAAAGCTCAAAGCTCAGCAAAGTGGTAGTTTTCAAGTTAACAGCTCCTTTTACCTTTAGTTCAGTAGATTGGCAATTCCAGTGCTGATTTCATCCAAATGATTTTAGTGAAGGTGTATGGAGTTTTAAAACCCAAGAACGCAGCTTAGATATGGAGGATGTGTGTGTTAAGTGTGTGTAAGTGTGAATGAAACAAGACACAAGTCCAGGTATGTTTTCGATAAGGAAATAACATTATAACATAGATCAGAAAATAGTATAATATGGGCCCTCTAAGTATACTGGTGTATGAATGAGAGTGTGCATGTCACAATAAATGGAAATTAACCCATGTTTACAACAATAGTTCATTTCATGTCGTACAGTTTTTTGTTAAAATGCCGTGCACATCTCAGTCTTATTCTCTGAAATTGCACACTACAACCTTATAAACCAATTATTTGAGTTCAGATAAGTATATAAAGTCCAAACATGATGCCTCTGCTCTAAGTTGCTCTCCCTATAGGTGTCCTTTAACTTTTTCTCTAGCACACAAAGGGTCAGTGATGTGAGACACTGCTGAGAACAAGAGCAAGTCTGAAGTCTGACCATCAACACTCCAGAACAACTCTCAAATGTGAACAGGAAAATAGAAAGAGGAAGAACAGATGATATAAGAGGAGGACAGGAGGGGGCAGCTCTCATAAAGAAACACAGAAGTTAAGGGTCTCACTCAACCACATCTGACAAGAGACGGTGTAAGTTTACTTCTTTTCTCCGGGCTTCAAGGGCTTCATGACTCTTCCTGTGCAAAAACAGACTGAAGGACCAGAGCTATTCAATGGAAAAAGTACAAAAAGTTACAGAACACGGCTTAGTGCAAAGTGTCAATTACAGCTTTATTCCTCCAAGGGTGAAACTCAGACACAGAGAAGCTGGACAGAGAGATATTGGATGGTATTCAAAAAAATGTTGCTCTATTGTGTTAAAATCATCTTTGGAGAGCTCAAAATTTAGCCTGTGCATTAGCCTATCCATATCTTGCAATGGAAAACTGTTGGAATGTTTAAAGAAAACCTATTGTGTGTCTGCTATTTGGATATAATCTATGACACCCATAGGTAAATATTCATCTAAAATGGCTTAATAAAAGAATCAAGTCCACTGACTTCCGCGTTAGAAAACTGTCGTGCCCAGTGGGAACAGACATCAGCATAAACGCCATCACAACAAAGAGCTGTCAGGTTGTCAGCACCTCCAATGGATAGCTGCACGTCACGCTGATGAGGATTTCATTTGTACTAAAAATCACTATGCAATGCTGCTGAATCACTATTTAAATAAATAAAATTGGAGAACAAAGTAAATACAGAGCAGTGGGCCATCAAAAACCACTCTATATACAACTTTGGGTGAGTAAATAGTGAGGGGAAACAACTATAACATGGTTAAAAGCTCTTGATTTTGCATAATAAATCTGTTTTAAGAGAGACAATGATTTGTTGGAAGGTTTTAATCTTTACAATTATACATGCAGGACTATTACTACTACTACTACTGCAACCACAACTACTGTTGTAACTTGTTCTCCTTTTTAAAAAAAAAACATGTCTTTCAAACCATGATACAACATTGTAACTTCTGGCAGAGTAAACAATTACAAGAAAATATACTGTGCTCAGCGGGTCTTGAGTGAGCTCCAGCTCCACCTATGGCCAATGCACTCTTTACATTTCACAATACACATTAACAAGTTTGAAAACTAAATTACATTTAAAATACACATTTACATCTTGAAAACAAATTTACGTTTCATAAAACACATTTACAAAACACGAAACACTTGTACAAGCGCCGAGACAAATTTACATGTGGCAAAAACACAAATACAAATCCCCGAAACAAATTAACAAAACATTTCTTGACGGAAAGGGACCGTCCTAAAAAGCGGAAGTGACGAACTTCTGCTTTGAAGTTTGAAACTTGGAATTTGTTTTCAAGATGTAAATGTGTATTTTAAATGTAATTTTGTTTTCAGACTTGTTAATGTCAGTGATGTTAGTGTTGTGAAATCTAAAAGTGTTTTGCACTTGCCAGCTACAGTATTATAAGACACACGATCTCATCTAAAAAAGATTAGAACTCATGTTCAGAATGATGGTGGAATAAACTATGGAGTGCTACATTAGGGTTTAATGTACACGCTTGTTTATATGTGAGGCAAACTTGCAAGGGGAGGCTGGCATTCATGGAGGATGCTAAAGGATATTTAACATCATAAAATCTCTTCAGTGTTTTCTGTGTTTTGTCCATATAGTTCATAATGATCACACATTCTGAGTAGTTTTGTAGAGAATTTAATTTGGCTTCACATAAATTATATATACAATCAATATCATCACACACATCTTTTTCATTAAAAAAAAAACTTTTTCCAACCTTCTGTTTGAAGTCTAAAATTATGGACAAGTCCTATCTTATATGTTTGAGTACACAAAATAATTCCATCTTCTGCGACCGGGCTTCAGTATAAACACAGTTCTTAAGATCTCAGTCCAACGTCTCTTTCTTGTCTTTTAATAAAATTATGATGCAAAGCAAAATTAATTATGCAGTGCCCTGATTGAGTTTTTGCTTTTAATCACCACAATTTCAGGCTTGACGAAGCTTCAGCTGGCTCTTTTAAACTGAGGTTAATGGCATTCTATTACGGACAGCTTTCTCATAGTGAAGAGATATGCGTGAACAACAAGAGCTGTCTCACTGACCGTTCAATCCCAGTCTAGTGAATCTGCAATTTCAGGCAACATTACATTATCATTCAAATATTATAACATGCTGAATTATTGTCAAAGGTGCAATATTCTGCTAAATCGACTTTTGTCGAAGTGTCCTGCCGTCTTTTAAAGGACATTCCCCTGATTCTTCCCATGTTTTGAGTAAATCTTGTCTTGCCCCAGTACAGATCTACTAGTATTGTATAAGCAGCTCTTGATGCATCTAATTATAATGGGTCTTATTGCTAGATAACGAGGAAGTGCACATTTTTTGTTATCTTTACAGCAGCACAGGTCTGGTCTCTGAAAGTTGTGAAAAGTACTTTTAAACTTATCGTGGTAAATAACAAGGATGCTTTAAGGTAAGTGAGGAATAACTTCAGACCACTACAAACCGTTTAACTTTAACTAGTTGTTTTTTACATTTGAAGTACAGCACCTTTAACTTTTATCTCTCACTAAGAATATATTTGAGCTGCTAATCACTCCATCACTGCCTGCCTCTCTACACTGACCATTAAACAAATTCACGTACAAAGGAAGTAAACTAAGTAGACATGTTTTTGTTCAAATGTATAACTACGTATGTAAATGCAATATTTTATATTTTGCCCTGTATTAAAGCTACCATCTACAAGTTTATTTGGCTCACCTGTGCTCTCTGGTCTTCTGTCATTCAAAAGCTGGCACACTTTAATATAATACACTGCACTATACTATAATAATATACTATAATACAACAGGGCAGGTCACCCAATCTAATTACACATGGTAGCTTTAATATCAATAATGCCCTACATTTTGATGTATGTTATAATCTGGACAAGCCTCCACTCATTCACTCACTGACACATCCCATTCACTGATATGCACAAAGATACAACAGCAGCTTGCCCTCAGCACTTTTCTATCATTTAAATTTGCTCATAAAAACCAGACTCTTCATGGTTTCTGGGATTCTAAATAGTTTTGGCCCAATTTAGTGTTTTTGCTGTAGTTGGAATTGAGTCTGAAGGTGAATGCCAGAAAACAACCTCATTATAAAGCAAACTTCTGCTTATTGTTTGGCAAACTTTACCAGAGTGCTTATTACTTCCTCCAGTTCTTGTGGATAATGGCCTGGTACACTCCATACGTTTCACATGCGCACCACAATTTTCATCATTGCACTGCAGTCAAATGGGGTTAGCGAGCACATTCAGTCTGGAAGGTAATGGATAACTATAACCAAGTTTATGATTACATGAAGCAAATGGAAGAAAATTGATGGAATGTAAGATGAAGTAGAGCAAAAACTTTGAGAATGTTTTTGATGAAGTAAGTTGGAATAGTTGGTTTATTTAAAGTAGTGGGCTTATTTTGTCAAGTTCATTTTCCATTCAAACAAGCCAGAAAAAATATATAAATACAAAAATATTGGGCCTTATTCATGAATCTTTTCTTAAAAAATGTTCGTAACTTCCATTTTAAGAAGTTGTTGAGAACACTCTGCGCCAGATTCACGCGCCAGAAGCGCCCGAATTCCTTGTTAAGTGACAGTTCCGCCTAATTCACCAACATCGAGCTACAAACACCTCCATGGTCATTTACATTTCATTTACATAGAAAATGAATATGTATTTGGTTAGAAACGCGCTCTGAACTTCCAAATATGGCCAGTATGGGTTTGGCATTATGACACATGAAAGCACGAGGGCGAGAGTGAACAAGGAAGTTTGATGGAGCGCGTCTGCGATTTCACATGTCCAAACTCACATGAACACACTCAGAGAGCGAATATTTAAAGGCTGTATGGAGGACTTTTTTTTGTTTGTTTCAAATTGTCAATGATAGGCTTATAGAGATGCAACAGCCGTGTAATTATGATGACCAAAAAAAGAATGAAAATCCATCAACTGTGAATGTGGTGGGCCCAGATTAACATTAGCCAATAGATAACGAGGCTACCTCGTTACAGCAATTCGGCTATATAGCACCGGCTATATACAAGCAGCGTAAGCGTAAGGAGGCGGGAGGAGGCATTTCTACTTAAGGAGCTGTGGGGGGGGGGATTGGTTTCACACATGCACAATATTTGAAAAAGGACAAACAGTTGCTGGATTTCTCCTTCCTTGGAAATACAACCTTTAAGTCATAAACTTCTTGAAATACACGGGCGCTTTTATCGTATTTATCGCACTTTCCGCGATGGCAGACCCATGGTAAATAGTGAGGGAGGGGGGCTGGGGTATGGGTGCATAAGTATGCGCACTGGTCATGGGGGGGGGGGGGGGGAGAAGAGTGTTGAATCCAGCGCGGTGACCAGGCGCAGGCCTGTAACAGTGGCCCATATGGAGAGCTCTGGGGCTGGGACACACTGAGGCTCATGGCAGCCTAAAGTCTGTTAGACCCAGTAGACCACATGCTCTATAAAATGTCTCATACAATGCTAGAAATGTCAATTAACATTTGAGAGTTGGTTGTTCCCATCATTCAATCTTAATTATAGAGCATATGTTCTGGAGTAATGGTTTTAAGATTTGGCTATGGTAAGAATTACATCATCTTATAAAACAAAGAATTATGATTCACTGAATCATGATTTGTCTGGTTTAGTGTTCTACTCCAGGTTTAGAAATAAAGAAAGAAAGGGGGGAAAAAAAGACTAATAAGACTGAGGAAAAAATATAAACAAACAAATTCAGCTTAACACTGGGAGAAGTTAACTTGAATGGGAAGGTGAAAGGGCTGTACCCATTGAACACCAAAGACCTAACAAGCATGCAAGCTGGTGCAATTCACAATATTCCAAAAGGATTAGTAGGTTTGAGTGGGTTGACCAAAATTTTGTCACTAAGGGCAAGAAACTGAAAGACACAAAGCAGAGGGCCACAAACTCAAGATGCTATAAAGTTTAGTGCAGACTTATGATGTGGGTGTGAATTGCAAGTGTGAACACAAATTCCCTGTGAATCATTTCAGCCGAAGTGCAATGGCTGGGAATGTTAATTAAAGGTCCTATATTATTTATTTATTTTAATTTAAAAAAAGTCCTTTAATATGCAGAATTTATTGTGAGCTTTAGGACATATTATAATACTGTTACTTTATCAAAAACACACCTGGAGTTGTGTTTTGTTTCATTCACACATCTTTTAGTAATCCTGGTTTATTGTCTGTCTGCATCTCCAAAGCTCAAAATGCTCCGTCCCACCTTGTGATGTCATGAAGCAGTAGTTTTCAAGTTAACACCTACAGTACCTTTTACCGTAAGTTCAGTAGAGATCGGCAATTCCAGGGCTAAAATCATCCAAATGATTCTAGTGAAGGTGTGTGGAGTTTATAAACACAGTGGAGCACTTCCTGTATTACCACATGACATCACAAGGTGGAACAGAGTGTTTTCAGAAAGAAAGAACTCTAAAACCCTAAACCCTAAATATACAGGGTTTGTGTGTTAAACATGTGTGAATGAAACAAAACATAACTCCAGGTGTGTTTGTGATGAGGAAACAACATTATAACATAGATCAGAAAATAGTATAATATGGGCCCTGTACCACACTTTAATGTTTGTTATTGGGGCTATCATGGCAGACTTACTTAATTTGCAGTAGCACAGCTTATGATCAGTTGGTCCAATACAGCAGGAAGCCAAAGCACAACCCTAAACAAACATAACATTTCAGTATTTAGCATTTTGTTTATAACTTGTTTTTCAGTCAATTTCCCCTGGTCTGTAGTTGTAACATAACACGCGTATTAAACTCTATACGGTACTTGTTTACACTCTCTTCACACACTAGCCCACACAGACACCCTCAGTTTCGCTGGATCAGGTACAACTCGCCTGTAATTACTCCACTCCAGTCAATCTTGTTTCAAAGGCCTGGCAACAATTACACCGCCCACAACATGGCCGACACCCAGGGTCAAAATTAATGAAACTAATTTGTAGAAACATACCACTCATTTACATACAAATATCACACTGACCCTAGCGTATCAGTCATAATGCAGTATAGTGGGATGCAGCAATTAACTCTGCTCAGTATGTACATTTCCTTATAGTCGAAAATACTTTTAATCACTACATTTACCTATGGGTTTTAGAGTGATGAAAAATATGCACTGTTACCATAACAATCAACAATTCCATACAAAATGTCATGTCTTTTGAATGGTCCTCAAAATTTCTCCTTTAAAGGGCCCATATTACGTTGTTTTCTGATGTGTTTTAATGTTGTTTCCTCTTCACAAACATACCTGGAGTTATGTTTTGTTTCATTCACACACGGAACATACTCTGTGTGTGCTCTGTGTCACACTCCATGTGATGTCATGTAGTAATACAGGAAGTGCTCCACTGTGTTTTTCCTCCTTACACCTTCGCTAGAATAATTTGGATGATTTCAGCCCTGGAATTGCCCATCTCTACTGAACAAAATGTAAAAGATAGCTGTCACTTCATGACATTATAACGTAGAACAAAGCATTTTGACATTTTGAGCTGCAAATGTGGACACACTAATAATAAATGATTACTCAAACACGCATGAATGAAACAAAACACAACTCAGGGTATGCTTTGAAGAGTTACTGTAACAACATGGCTTAAAGCTCACAAGAGTCCATTTTGTGTAATACAGAATCTTTAAACAGGATGTTGAAACCCCTGAATACCCAAAGCAATACTTATACTGCAAACTTGTACACAACAGTGCTTTAAAATTTTCCCATGGTGCAATTGTCTGTAAAGTATTTCATTCTTATGTATTAATTTATTTATTTGCTGGCTTATATTTGTGGGGTCAGTGGAGCACAAAATAACTGTGAAAATATGTGTTATTCGCAACATGGTAGATTCATCATTAAACGAGTGCATGATTTTGTGTCACTGAGGCAATTACCGGACGACTGAGGGAACAGTATAGCAGAACAGTATATAGAAAATAAGTGTTGACTGTGTCCCTGTAAGGCTGAGTGGTTGGCTGCAGTGTAATACTATAATGTCCACGTGATTTCAATCCATGAGACATTTCAGCGCTGACTGTTTTTCTGTAAATGGACGCCACACAGGGGAGAGGGGTTCACGTATGCTCCAGAAAGGCAAATTTCAGCTAACCACGTGAGCTAATGATTTTTGCTTGGTTGAGATTTGAATGGAATTTTAATTTGGATAAACGATTGTAGCACTTAACTTGCTGGCATGATAATATACTATCATATATTATATTGATATTATTGAATTATATCTCTCTTTATTGATCTTATTTATGACCACTTTTACAGTAAATGCGACTAAACCATGCTTTCTTTGTGGTGGGACTTACTGAGAATATCATTCATTCCAGCAGAGAAATTAAAACATTAAATAAATAAAAATATGAAATAAAGTAGGTTTATTTGTGTAAATGTTCTTTGTTCATGTGCATGAACGAGTCCACACCACACCGATTCTCCGGGAGGCTTTAAAATGGCTTTGTAGTCCATATAGAACTTTTCCCCATGCAAAATAATACAACCCCAGTGATGATGGTGGCACCCACATCAAACTTCGAGAATAAGGTAAATACAGAGGGATATTAGTCTGGTCATTCATTTAAAAATTATATTTTTGTTTGGCACCGGATGTGGGGTAGTGGAGTTCCAGTCTATAAACCTCCATGTAACAGCTATAATTGTACTCTCTTAAATAAAAATGAAGAATTTAAGTGCACTGGACCTGTCTTTCAATATTATGATGCTAATGATGATGAAGGTTTGGTCATCTACACCTATACTGATCCCAGACAATATTGACCCCTTGTGGACGGAGTTTGTATTAACCATGGAAACCATTTTTGAACATTGGAGCACTGGATCCGACAGGGGTATGTATAACGTCATGTTCAAAATGTAATTGATGTTATTTCCTCTCCAAATGCATGGCAGTTGAATAGTGTGATTAATGTTGCTAGAATTTTGTGCAGAATAATATGCTTTTTTAGCCTTTTTACCTTTTACCTGGTTATTAACTTGTCTGGAACATAAAATGACCCCTGCCAATTTTGAAAAGCCTTTAAAGTCTGGTGTGCAAATCCGGTGCTGTCAACCAGGTGACAACTTCCACCAAGAAATCAGTGTCATTATGAAAAGCACTGGGTTCACTATATTTCACAGGGAGGGACACAGACAGGTGAGCCATGTGTAATTAACAATTTATTAAATTCATAAAACTTTGGAACTTTAGACCCTGCCTGGTATAAGGAATAGCAATGCACTGTGGAGTTTGCTATATTTGTTAGAAAAATATCTCACACTGAGACTTTTACCCTCTATGTATTTTTATACAGAGGCAGTGGTGGAAGAAATACTCAAGTAAAAGTATGTCATGAAAAAGACTACTTAAATTTAAAAAAAGTACTCATATAAGATCTAATAAAGCTTCAAACGTAGTGATTTTGATAAAGATTTGGGTTGAATTTTGTTCAACAGAAACAACTTGATTTTCCTAGATGTTTTAATTTGTATCTTTTTGCTTGTTTACACTACAAATGTGTTAAAACCCATCAGTCTTTTCAGCAGGTCTCAAACAATAATAAAAAATACTTTTACTTTTCAGTCCTATTCAAAAATGCAGTGTCAAAAATGTAGAAAGTATATAGTAATATGAAACAAAGCTCACTGGTCATTTTTTAGTCCCCTGTGATATTTTTTCCCCTTCCTTTTTCCTCAAAAGAAGCCATATTTGTTTTGATACACGGACCGACCATGTGTGTTCCTGATTGGCTAATCCACTCGTCAATCACATCCATCTGAACTTAGTTAGATTCAACTATGACCAGACTCACATCTTAAAAAGTATTGGGGAAGTGTGTATTTTGGATCCCAGGCAACAGAGATGGGCCAGAACGATAAAGGATAGATAGTGTATTTATATGAATGTTTGATTGGTTGAGAGGCAGTGGTAACAGATTCTGAACAACAACAGACAACTAACAAAATATAAAATACAGTATTCCTCTTTAAATTTCTCATTCCGTTTTTGTCATAGAAAACAATGTGGATTATTGCAGTTTACTGAGTTGTTAATTGCACTTTTTGTTTAATATTTCCATCTATTGACCCATCATCACAAACCCCTGACCTTGTGTTTGTCCCACTTGCTTAGCCTATGATTTGAAAACCTTATTAAAACTAACTGTAAATCCTCTCTATTCCCATTTCTTCCATGGAAGTAGTTTTCAAAGCTTCATGGATGTGTGCAGAATGTAGATCACCATTAAACATAAAAAAAAAAATGAAAAATACAAAAATTAGGGGAAATAAAATCCAAGCTTTGATCTCTGTGAAGCTCTTCGATTTTGAGGATTTTCACTCAAAACGTAGAACTAGTTTCATGACGGTAGCAGCATCAAAATTCAAAACACGGCGTCAAAGTGTAGGCTTTGAAGTCATACGGCTTTCTTTACTATCTGTTTATTAAAATCTTTTGCTACTAATGCAATGTTTAATCAATCTGAAATTCTCTTAAAATGCAAATGAAACAACTACTTTACAGTTCAATACCTTGGCCCGTGGCCATACCGGCATGTCAAAGCCTTATCCCGTCAGATCTCAGACGGGCCGGGCCTGGTTAGTGCTCGGACGGGAGACCGCTGGGAAAATCAGGTGCCACAGTGGGGCGCCAGTGGCAAAAACTGTCGTTTCCTTAGGCACGGCACTTCACCCACGTTGCCTAGTATGAAAGTGGTAGGTGTGAGTGATGGTGGTGATCGAAGGGGCCAATGGCTCAGATTGGCAGCCTCGCTTCTGTCAGTCTGCCCCAGGGCAGCTGTGGCTACAATAGTAGTTTACCACCACCAAGTGTGGAGTGAATAAATAATGATCTGTAAAGTGTCTTTGAGTGTCCAGAAAAGTGCTATATTAAATTAATGCATTATTATTATTATTATTATTATTATTATTATTATTATTATTATTATTATTATTATTATTATTATCTTGGTTCCAATCACTTCAAATAAAAATGAAATATTTCACAATTTCTTTAGCTTTCTTTTAAAACTTGCTAATTAAGTTCAATTCACATGTACATGTTTTGCTTACTTGCTATTTAAATATTATTCTGTGCTTTTGTTATCACAATTTGACAAAATATTACAGCTATATGAATCTTCTATATCTATATCTACCTCTGCCTTTATGTCATGTCGTTGTGTTAATGCTTTAAGTACCTCAGTAGTGTATATGTTTACATTCCAATATTTGCACTTTATGAATTGTACTGTTTGCACTAGCCATACCACTGTTTAAATGCTCTAAATGTCATTTTGATGTAACTTGTAACAGTGACAATAAATCCTTGAGTCTTCATAAATAATAATGTATATTATTATGTAGCTCAGGTATAATGCAAAGAATGTCTGTTATGTCATTGCAATAGACTGTAGGACTTTACTATTTCAGGAATCTGTATGTTGATAACTGGAACAAGCATTTATGTTGTTAGCATTTACTCAGAAAATATGTCACTGAAGTGAACTGCCTCTAATTCAAAACACATTTGGTTGCATCAGGAAGGGCAGTTTAAAAAAAGAAAAGAAAAGAAAAAAAGGAAATCAGTTCTTTTAAGCATTTTTAAATAAGAGTCTCAAACAACAAAAGAAGTAAACAACACAAAAAGGTTTAGTTTTTTTATTGAAGAACAATGGAAATTACTTAATCATGGTAAAAGAAAATTAAGTTAAATTAATAGCTACATCAAGTACAATACAATAAAATTAATGTTGTGTTAAATAAGAAAGGGAAGCTGTAGTGAAAACAAAGCCTCTTTTGGCTGCCTTTGTCGGTGAGTTTAGTTTGTTTAGTTTTCTCTGTTATAATTGGACGGGGCAATGATTTCCTTTGTGCAAAAACAACAGCATAAACAATGTTATTTGTGAAATCTAGTTGGAAAACCTCAACAGCAGGAAGTCAGGTTTGCAACCATTTTCACAGGAACATCATAAAAGTGTTATTTTTGTTTTTGTGTGAGGAGAGGAGAGGAGAGGAGAGGAGAGGAGAGGAGAAGTAGATGGCGCATTCTTCCAGTACAGCCACATTGTTTGCATAGCTGGAGTTGTCTCTTCACTCGCACCTGCCCACACAAACAAATCTTAAAACACATTCACAAATACTACCTTCTCCAGATACTGCCTCCAACTAAACTGGCACTATTAATGGTCTCTTCAACGCTGGTATTTGTGTCTACAGCATAACAGCAGTATATTAGCAATTGTGTTCAAATCTATTAGTTATCAACGCTATATCATTAATGCTATTTTAATTTTACTATAGGCTTACTTAGACTTAGACAAACTTTACTAATCCACAAGGGAAGTTATTTGGACACAGTAGTTCACACATCATAATATATTATAATAACAAAGAGCAAAAATATAAATGGTAACTAGAAAAGCACTCAGAGAGCGCAGACCTCCGCCAAGCCCCATTTAACGCAATGCTAACGAAATTTTCAAAGTGATCCAGAATCCAGGATTTCTTCTGGATCATCACCAAAATGTAATCATCTGTTGGATTTACCATTCGGAACATTTCCTGAAAATTTCATCAAGATCCGTCCATAACTTTTTGAGTTATCTTGCTAACTAACAAACAAACAAACAGACGCAGGCGAAAACATAACCTCCTTGGCGGAGGTAATAATGACTGACAGGACATATAAGGGAGGTCACATAATGGTAACTTGTTGTACAGTTGTATGGAGTATAGTATGAATCCTGCATACTTGGGCACTATGTAGCTTTTCTGGAGGTGGATCTGTCACTTACTTGCCACCATGGAGATGTCATTGTTTTGCCTGTAGTTTCCACTGTATTTTGTATCAATTTAAGTACAGATTTTTTTCACCTCTGCAGAGCTGTCTATTGGTCTGGTGGTTTGTCTCCACGGAGATAGACAAGGGCAAGTTTAATGTCATACTATGGGACATCCCGTCCATCTCCACAGAGACAAGTATGTTACCAGAATGTTACATATGCTCCTTTACTATTATATTAAAGGTCTTATATTACACAAAGTTGACTCTTGTGAGTTTTAAGCCACTTTAGAATGTTGTTACCTCCTCATATATGGAGCTGCATTTTGTTTCATTCACACAAGTTTGAGTAACCCTTTATTATTAGTCTGTCTATCTCTAAAGCTTAAAATGCTCTGTTCCACCTTGTGATGTCATGTAGTGGTAGTTTTGAAGTTAACAACTACCGTTTACCTTTTGTTCGGTAGACACTGACAATTCCAGGGCTGAAGTTATTCAAATGAGTCTACTGAAGGTACGGAGTTTATAATAACAGTGGAGCACTTCCTGTATTACCACGTGACATTTCAAGGTGGAACAGAGTTTTTTCTGTTTGAGAGAAGAACACAACTCCAGGTATGTTTTTGCTGAGGAAACATTACAAGCATTATAACACAGATCAGAAAATAGCGTAATATGAGCCTTTTAAGTTCTGCCTGAATTTAGGGAAATGAAAATCAGTTTTTCGCCTTCTGTCCCGCTCAACACTACAACACCTGTCCACAGCATTGATGTGCGGATAGCCTGTGTTTGGACATATTTTCTCACATGCAACTTATCAATACTGTTGCACTGTATTCAGAGTGTTCAACTGTCTCTGATGAAACATACAATGGAGAATAGAAGATATTTCTTGAGCTCTGGAACCTCTGGGACAATCTGTACTCTGTAATAAACTCCTTTAGCACAGCAGGATAACATCTATGAATTTTGATTATGTTGAGTGAGAACTACTGTATGTAGAGGCAACGGTGTAGTTGAATGTGAGCTGTGTAAAAACAACGTCCTGTGACTATCCCAGACAGTTTTGTGTCTGTATCTGCAGTGGTGCAATATCAGAGTGACAGAAAGGACTAACTGGGCATGTTGTTTATTTCACATATACTCTGAATATTGTCACAGATTTCCAAACAAATACAGTATGGGCGACAGGAGCTCAGTTGGTGGAATGTTAAAAAATGATAATGTTGTAATTCAAAAGGAGCAAGCCAGTGATCAGGACTGTGAATGTGTGGCAGGAAAGCAGTGTGGAAGAGCTGGAAGGCTGTTTCCTCTGGACTGATGGGGACGTCCTTTACGATGGAAACAACATAGATACTACTGCAGAGACAATTACTGATTATGTGAAGTTTTGTGTGCAGACTATTCTTCCACAAAAAACACAATCTATCCTAATAATAAGGGTGACATTACACTAGAAATTAAAAGCTGTATAAAGCGCAAAAAGGCTGCTTTTAAAAATAAGAATATAGCTGAGATGAAATTAATTGAGAAAGAACTCAAAGGGAAATTGCGACAAGCCAAGGAACAACATAATCAAGAGGCTCTTTCAACAAAAAAACTCAAAGACACTGTGGGACACTGTTAAGGAAATGACAAATATGAAGCCCAGTAAAAATCCTCTGCATGTCCTGAATGAAGAGGAGAAAGCAAATGATTTGAATTATTTTCACACACGCTTTGAGTCACAGGATCCAGCTGATCATCTGGACGTGACTCTTCTTACCTGTGACCCAAATCATGTTAGGCCTCTCATTCACTCAGATGATGTAATGAAAGTTTTCAAACGATTGGATATTAAGAAAGTGGTCCAGATGGGGTTTCAGCTCAGCTCCTTAAAACACTGGCAGAGGAACTGAGCCCAGCCTGGACCCCCCTCTTCCAGCTTTCTGTGGACAGTGATGTTATTCCATCTTTATGGAAGAAGGCGGAAATTATAGATTATAGGCCAGTAGCCCTCACGTCAGTTGTTATCAAATCATTTGAGAGCATAATGGTAGGGTTTTTAAAGGACGATGTGAATCACCTGTTGGACCCCCATCAGTTTGCAGATAGGGACAGGAGAAGTACTGATGATGCTTTAATAACAACTACACACTCGATCCTAAAGCACCTGGAAGACGCCTCGTCATATGTGCGCCTTCTATTCATGGACTTCAGTTCCTCCTTTAATACGATAACACCTAAACTTCTTGTGCAGAAGCTGGCAGGAATGGAAGTTCATTCGTATGTCATCAGATGGTATGGGGCTTTCCTCACTAGAAGGCAGCAGCAAGTGAAGGTTAACTCCACTTTCTGAGGTATTGGTGTGTAATACAGGGGCACCACAGGGCTGTGTAAGCTCGTCTCTTCTTTTCACCTTGTATACAAACGATTGCCAGAGTGTGTTTTTAAATAACTATGTGATAAAATTTCCAGACGACACAGTCATTCTCAGCCTACTTGGAAAGGACACGGGGGCTGAAACATACAAATAAGAGGTGAACCGAGTAGTTGAGTGGTGTGATCAGCACAGTCTGGTTGTGAACACAATGAAAACTAAAGAAATGGTATTTGATCCTAAAGGGGTGGGGGACCACAGCACTGTGACAGTGAAGGGACAAAGCATAGAGCAGGTTGTGTCCTACAAGTACCTGGGGATACTTTTCGATCCCCAGTTTCAGTGGGTGGCACACGTGGAGGCTCTCTGCTCAAAAATCAGTCAGCGCCTGTATTTTTTAAGGCGGCTGAGAGTCCACGGTGTGGATAAAAGTGTTATGTTGCTTTTCTTTAGAACTTGCATTGAATCCATTATCAGATATGGGATCACAACATGGGCTGGGAACATGTCAGTCAAGCTCAAGTCACAAATAAACAATCTAGTTAAGAGAGCGGGAAAACTAATTGGTTCCCCCCACTCATGTTCTGTCTGATCAGTATGAGGTCCTGCCCTCTGGAAAATGGTACAGAGTGCCACAATGTAAAAGAAATAGATATAAAAACTCATTTATTCCTCTATCCATCTTGATTCTGAATAAGACCAAAGCATTGTAAACAAGGAAATGTATTGCTAACTGCACCTCAAGGCCAGCTAGGGAGAAGTGCAATATAAAAGTGCACTTTAAGGGGAGAGTCCAATAGAAACTGCACTTTAAGGCCAGTTAGGGAAGAGTCCAGTAGAAACTGCACTTTAAGGCCAGTTAGGGAAGAGTGCAATAGAAACTGCACTTCAGGGCAAGATGCAATAGCAGGTGCACCTTAGGGCCAGTAGGGCTAATGCAGTTTTTCCTGTGTTTTTTGGTTTTAAGTTGTTTATTGTATGAAATGTGCAATATTTATTCCCTGTAATGTGTCGTTTTGGTTGATTTGAGGTTGTAAGCTTATGTGCATTGTATTGTTGTTGTGATGCCCTTGATGTCCAAAAAGAATTTCTCCTTCTAGAGACAATAAAGGCTAATCTAATCTAATCTAATTACTACAGACAATTTCTCTTTATTTGACAATCATTTATCAAGGTAAATTCAAATGATAATATTACAAATATATTCCCAAGTGTGTCTGGGTATACATTTTCAGTAAATCAAAAATGCAAAAACAAAGTTCACCTTTTATTTTCTATATTGTTGTTTTTTGCAATTAATTGTATGAGACACTGTGCTGTGTACAATACTGCTAATATTGCCATTATGAATCCTAACCACTGCCTTATGTCTTTTCCTTTATTAAGTTTAACTTCAGAAAGCTGTTGGAAAAGGCTGCTATGAAATAGTAATTGTCTGCATACACTGAGTTTGTCAGACAGAGATGGGAGCTGAAGTATTCACACGTTTCATGAAAACTTTAGGCCCAATCCTCGTCACGTGGCCTGCGATTTACCACGGGGCTATTTTGGAACTGTCTTTTGATGATGCACATCTTGCTTTGGGTGAGCTCACCTCCTCGGCTTGTGTCACGGCCTCTTATCTCCTCACACTCTGATTTAAAGGGGACACAAGCAAGCGGAGCATGGTCTGGTCGGCTAATGAAAAGTCCAGCCTGCAGGTTCAAGTTAGATGCAGGAATTTTCCTCATGAGGATAAGGGAGGATGGAGAGGAAAAGAGTGTCAGAGTTTGAGTGGAGGCAGTGATGGTGGAGGGAGGACTGTACCAGTATTATAGCACAGAACTATGGCATGTTTAAAAAATATAATATTACTCGATAAAATATTACTCAACCATTTATTTATTTTTGTGAGAACCGTTACAGTTTTTCTGTTCCTTTAGTCACTGTCTTTATTTTGCTCAAAGGTCTGTATCCTGATTAAGGGGGAGCAAAGGCAACGGACCTGATCTGAGCCATTATTAGTCAGAAATGGAAAAGCAATATATCTACAAACACTAGGCTTTGGGCATAGTCTTGTAGTAACTTGGGTTGAATTGTCCTAATATATTCAATTGCATCTAAAGTGAAGTCCTTAGATGTGCTAAGATGACTGAAATCAACTTAAAGGGCCCATGTTGCTCTATTTTCTGATCTATGTTATAATGTTGTTTCCTCATCAAAAACACACCTGGAGTTGTGTTTTGTTTCACTTACACATGTTTAACACACAAATCCTGTATATTTAGACTGAGTTCTTCTCTCAAACAGAAAACACTCTGTTCCATCTTGTGATGTGTTTTTAAATTCCTTACACCTTTACTAGAATCATTTGGATGATTTCAACTATTTAACTGTCAGTCTCTACTGAAGGTAAAAAGTAGCTGTTAACTTGTGTGAATAAAACAAAACACAACTCCATGAATGCTTTTGATGAGTTAGCAGCATGGATTAAAGCTCACAAGAATCTATTTTGTCTATAGGACCTTTAACTACGTTCACTAAATGACCTGAGTAGCTGCATCTCTGGAGTAGTGATGTAAGGAAAGGAAACAAACACATAGCTGTGATTTATATTTGAAACTGAGTCATGAATTAAAAATGAGGTTTGGGAAAGATGCTCTCAAATGTAGCAGAAATGTTAAACTGCTTTCATATGGTGTCCACTGAGGAGAGAGCAGGAGACAGTGAATGGTGTGGACATAAAGCAGAGCCTCCAAAAGCTCCTCAGAGGAACTACATTCTCTCAGGCAGACTTAGGGCACTGTATCTCTATATCAGAAACACCACTTCTACACAGGTAAAACTCTAGAGACACACATCTCTAGAGAGAGGGTTGTCAAAATGCATCATAAACACTTAGGATTAGTGAATTAAAATGTGGGTGCAGGAGTTTCTCTAAGAGGAAATCAAAATATAGGTAAGTAAACTTTATTTATAGTGTTTTTCACAGATACAGAGAGCAGGTACACAAAATAAACAACAATAAGTAAAATGTGGACATAGAACCAGAATCAGCTGCTTCTGAATCGTAAGAGTTGGCCAGACAGAGGGAAATGGGCAGAGCATTCTATAATTTGGGGCCACAGCCTGAAAGGACAGGTCCCCTTGAGATTTAAACCTGTTTTTTGAGACCATAAGCAGGGTGCATGGACTAAGGAGTAAAGAATAAAAAAAAAAGAAAGTTCAGGATGTACTGGGGGGCCTGCCCATGGAGTCCTCTAAAAGCATCTAAAATTTTAAAAGTACTAAAATTTTCAAATCAATCCTAAACTTTACATGAAGCCAATAGAGGGATGATAGAGTGATGTGGAGTGTTCCTGTTAAAAGCCTGGAGCTGTGCACCTTTAGGAGTCTGTTAAGAGCTGTCTTTTTAAAACAGGTGAAAACTGAGTCACAATAGCCATTATGTAACTTTTCAGGTGGGATGTCTGCTACTTGCTTGTCCATAATGTTATTGTTTTCTTTGGAATGATCCACAGTATGGCATTAGTCATATCCACCTTACATTTATTCCATTAGTTGTTTTTGTTGCTCAAAAATACACTGGAAAACATGCATTCATGCTATGAGTGGGGTCTCCTCTCCACAGATTTGACCTGTAACATGACACGTGCAGATAGATAAGTTCAATATCATAAAGTGCAAGTATCTATGAAAAGCAAGAACACCAAGCAGGTGGCAGATCCTCCATCTGAAAAGTTACATAGTGCTCCTTTAAGATTTAAATTTCTTTAGTCCTGGTTATTACACATCAACTGTTATTACTTGTGTAATATTTGTATTTGTCTATCATTTGGTTTTAGCTTGATTTTATTCCTTATTTATTTATTTATTTATTTATTATAATTAATTGAATTGTTTGCATCATTGTCTGTTTTTGTATGCCTTCTGTATGCTATTTTTATGTGTTTTTGTATTGTTATTTGTGGCTTGTACAGCACTTTGTAAACCTTGTTTTTAAAAGTGCTTTATAAATAAAGATGAATTCTTTTTTATTATTATTATCATTATTTGATCATGATTTTGGCTTTAGGTTTTCCTTTGAGTACTATATGAACTGAGGGGAATTGCGTTGCAAATTGTCAGCGGCAGAACTTAAAATTACAACACCAAAACAGGCATGTCATCTTGCATGTGAGCTGTGATCTAATTCGGGGCCATCTGGCACCACAAAGTTGTTTATTTTATTTTGTTCTGTTTTGGTTTTGTATTTTTGCAAGAGATAAACATTACAATCTTGTGTCTGGCTGCACCAAAATGAACTTTTAAATTAAATTCCACATTTGCCTTAGCCTGTTATTACATGTTTAAGTTCTGACACATACAAATCTACAGTGTTGATGTTGACTGTAATGAATTTAAGAGGAAATGTACGTATAGACGAATTATTTGTTTATCAACACAGCGGAGTGCTGCCTGAGCACCGCTGTCAGTGCGGTTAACATGAAATTGCAGTATTAGCTGCACCCATACCTGGTCGATACACCTAGCCCCGCCCCCGGGAGAGCCTGAAATCTGCTGAAATCCTCCAAGGCACTGACATGATACAAAACAGGACAGCGGCTCTTTCTGCAGGAGACATGCGCAGTAGAGCACGAAGTGACGTAGTCTGATAATCTCTCTATATACTATGTGTTTGGTAACACAAGGAAGTGCTAATGGTTTACTCACAGGTTTGTGCTGAATGTTATGTTTATTTGTAAATTAGGCTCCTGCTCTGGTGAGAATACCCTGCAGAATTTGGCTTATAAATTGTAGCCTGTGTTATTAAGCTCATTTGAATCAAAATTCAGTCAAATGTAATTGTCACTTTGAGTCTTTTTAATCAAGATGTCTACACCCAATCTCTTGTCATTAAAAGCATGTGGTTTGGAGCAAAGTTCATATATTTAGGAACAAAAATTAAGGCAATTATAAAAGTATATCTTAATTATTTTCAGGAAATTAATATTTCTTTTATCAGACAAAATAAAATTGAATCAAAAATCACTATCAGGAAAAAATATATTACATCACCCATTTCCACTGAATTGTAATTAAGCTCTAAAACTGTCCATTTCTTGTGTATCTTTAAAGCTGCTTACATCCTGTCTAGTCTGGCTTTTCCCCCAATATTATGCTGCTTAATGTGGCAATAAGAAGACTGAAAACCAATCCAAGCCTTATCAGGGCGCTCCACGGAGACACAAACTTTATACAGCTTTGCCTCTTGTGTTTTTCCATTTGACAAAGAGTGTAACGCACGAGTGTGTAAGGGTGTGTGCGCGATAGACAGGCCGGGGTAGATACTCCATAATGAGTTTCTATAAAGGCTGCTCCTTCACTGTGCTATCATCCCACTGATTTTATGAATTCGTCATAAAAAAGAGTGAGTAAATGTCAACGCTGAAGGTAATAGCGCTCGGGAGATGTCGCAAATGAAAAGCCAGGGGAAGAAGGAGGAGGAAATTATAGAAGATTCGATGATGTTTGAGGCGATAAGGAAAAGCAAGGTTTTGGTTATAATACAGTGGTAGGATGATATACAGCCGCTGGATTTCGTGAATAAAATTTGACATTGATTTATGAGCGAGCGAGAAATACAGGTGCAGCAGGTCGGTACAATCACACGGCTAAAATGACCATGGTTCAGCAATTCTGCTTTATTTTAGTGCCCCAGCTCACAATGCTTACTGCAAGAGGTTTTGTGATACGCTCGTTTTTTGGAAGTCTCAAGTGTTTTTTTGTTTTTTTTAATATTTGGGAGAGAAAAATGCTTCATTTTGAAAATGGGTTTGCAAGCTGGTCCCTTTGTAACCGTGGCGACCACACAACAAAGGACAAAATGTACAGCAAAATGGCTATATCTTCTAAAATCCAAAAGAAGATTGTGCACATGTTTTTATTATTTATCTTTGCACATTCTATGTGTTTTCTGTGGTATTCCCCTCAGTATATGATTGTTTTGTTTCTCTGTCCTAAAACCACCAGCATGGATTTTACGAACTACAAAATGCATCTACTTTAAATCCTATCCTATGTGAATGAAACTGAATAATGTTCATTTGGTTCATTGGTTCATTTGGCATCATTGATTACGTATAAATTCAGTGAGTATGATAGACTGTATAAAGAAGTGGACTAAGGGAGTGTGACCTCACCCATAGCATTCGGCTCCAGTCAGAAGAATTTCAGGAGGTTAGCCATTATAGGGGCAAATTTGGAGCCAAATTCCATATTAGGAATTCGAATTTATTTACAGACAAAACAGCGACATAAAAACACCAGGATCATGTAGAGCACAGTAATAGGCTCACTCACCATTTTCTCTTCCTATCTGGAACGTGGCGGCTAGCTGGTTAGTTATGTCCATTTATGCAAACCTGGTTTAAACTTGCAGTTGTACTTGTGAAGATGAAGAAGTAAAGACTGCGATCATTCAACAAAGAAGATAAAAAACAATACCATTCAGCTTAGGGGGTCATTATAGTGGTGTCCAAATGTCCAGTTGGTGAAAAGGTAGTGTACTCAAAATTTCCCACAATGCACCTTGAAAAGTAGTGAGCATCTGTCAATATAGACCACAATGCACTGAGAGAGTCGGAAAAACAACCATGGACAGAGACAGGTCTTTAATGAACACAACAGGACTGAATGGAAGCAGACAGAGGCACTGGTGAGAGATACAGGACTACATTCATACCATACTGCATACAGTTGTACAACAACTCACCCTTATGTAACAGATAATACTCCCTACAACCTTACCTTATGCCCTGTCAATCAGCATATTATTGTACTGTCGTTCTTGTCTCTTGTATATAGCTGTGATTTTATAGTTTATTTTATATTTTATTACCTATTCTATTTTATTTTTATAATTATGTCTCATTTGACACCTGTCTCTTGCTCTTTTTGCTATACCATCTATTTTTCTTACTCGCTGTTATTATATTATATATTTTGAGCTACTGTATCCAAATAATTTCCCTTGTGGATCAATAAAGTTTGTCTAAGTCTTAGTCTAAGATGGTTTATCGCACTGTAGACCCTAACCCTAACCCTGTTTATGAATAAAACACACTTAAATAAACCTTTAAGGTGTTAAGTTGCTAATGCTAACTGCTTGCATTAGCTCGAGCTGTTAAAAGAGCGATAATTCCACATCTCAGACAAAAAGATGAATAATCCAGTCCGGTTACATGAGATCCAGCTTGAAAAAACTTGTCAGGCCTACAATATGTAGTGAGTGAGGGGGTTAGGGGCCAAGGGAGACATTCAGACACAATCAGTTTCTCTCAAAACCTCTTCCAAAACAGATAAGATTAGATAAACTATAGGGGGAGCTGGAGAGAGCTTGTTTACCCTGAAAGAACTCATTTGGTAATAAAAGTTTGTGCAACATATGGCAATGGTTGATAAATTCAAGAATTAAAAACGATCATTTTAAAAGTTTAGTTAGTTCTTCTGTACATTTTCACTTATTTACAGCGACAAAAATATTAAGTGTAGTGCTAATTGTGACTCTGGTCAATGACAAACAAACTGAAGCACTCTGATGAATCAACTCAGGCCATCCTTTTTAAAGTTTAAATTAAAACACAAGTGGATGTACAAAGTATGAAATTAAATAGGCAAAAAGAAAATGTATTAAAAACATCTTATATAATGTTCTGTTTCTGAAGGTCTTTGCATTTCTAACATATAGAGGTAATTTGCACAAGCAATTAATTGAATCAGCGATATTCTTTTTGTCTTTTTCTTTGAATGGGTGTCTCAAGATATTTCTTTGCATATATTCAGCTCCAGACTATAGAATCATTCTCAGTGGAATTAACTGTGTCACTGCATTGCTTTGTCATCCCATGCCTGTTTTTTGACATTTTATCTACATGCAGAAGATGTACTGAATTATGTAGCAAAGGTTAAAAAAAAAAGGTAAATAACTTTAATAGAGTTATTGTATGTAGTGAATGTTATTGTATGTAGTGAAGGTCATTTTACAATTAAACGTGCATTATGTCACTTTTCTAGGGAAGGGTCCTTCACCTGCTTGTCACCATGGTGATGTCATTGCATTACCTGAAATGTTCAATAATATGGCATTTAACTTAACCATTAAGTAGAAACTATACCAAATTATAGATCAGATCAGATACAGGTGACCACGCCCACAGTAAGAGCATTTTCATGGCAAAAATTAACAAATACAAGCTTGACGAGTTTTATACCCTACAATAACATCATGAGACTAATAAATGGCAGTCTGTCCATCCGAAAAGTTACAGAGTACACCTTTAAATACAGTATTCTGATGTATAGACAAATGAAACACTAAAGCAGAAGATGGAAAAAAGTCCCTGTAGCACTGTCCAAAAAAAAAAAAGAAGAACACAATAGAAGAACAGAATATAACAAAAATATTTAGTTATATTTCCTTTGTTGTAGTGCCAAACTTGTACATGTACAGTAGAATAATAAGACAATTGGGTGAGATCTGTTAAAGGCTAAGATACACTCAACACATTGTCATAAATATAAAAACTGAGCCACTTTAGTATTTTAACGACACACTTTCTTATCCAGAAGTGGGTGAGTGTATGGTGTTCCTCCATAGTTCTTCCATAAAAATAACTTGAGGGCAAGGGTTAGTTTTGAAGTGCTGCTGCAAATAGTATCAAAGGCTGAGGTTAACAGTGTAGGTCAGCGCACTCCACACGATCTTAAAATGGAAACTGTCACTGATTTAAACAAAAGAATAAATGCAGGAGCAAGAGACAAGTGATGTGCTCAAGGTGGGTGACCCCAGAGAGGGAAAGGGTAGCAAAACTGCAAATGAGAGAAAAGTAATGTGAGAGCGGGGGTTGAGGGGAATCAGCATAAGGACATAATTGAAGGAGCCTAGCTATGAAAAATGTACAGACTTTAAAGCATAAACAGTTTAAGATATACACGGTTTTGTTGAAGCTCAAATTCCTTTAAATATCTAATCTATCAAGTTACTTCTCAGCCCATCTTGTCTTTAACAACATCATTTTTTTCTGTCCAGAAATGAATGGGAAGCAGATGTCCCTGTCCACTGTATGGACAGGAGGTGTATATATATGCATATAGTATTTTGTATTAGGAAAGTTAGATGTTTGATCATATACTGACATTGTGTCCTTGCACAGGGCACTTCATGCACCTTGCCTTTGTATGAAGGTGAGATGTGAGAGTGAGTGGATGGTTGGAGAGGCCACTGATGCACAGTTGATACATGGTTCTGTCAGTTAGACCCAGGGCAGGTATGCATTTAGGCATAGGCTATTTGCAGCTTTCAAAGCAAAGTCTACATCTACGCTCATTATTAAAGCCCCAGAATGAAACTTTTTTGCCAATAAGTAGACTCAAATAAAACATGTTTTTCCATTATGAATTTGTTTATTGCACTTAAAAACAGGAAGCATGCATCCCTACTGTGAGTGGGCTTGCATCTCCACAAACTTGACTCGTATTTGGCCTGGAGGATGGCCTCCACCTGCTTGTTTCCATGGAAATGTTGTTCCTTTTTCTATAATCTTCCACAGTTTTCCACTATCTCAGTCTCCATGGACAATGGATTTAAGTTTCTACTTCCATGGACTCATGTAGTTGACTTTCCACCACCAGAAAGTTACATGCTGGGACTTTAATATAATAAAAATCATATCTTGATTGTAGTAATAACAAAGAAATTCATCAGATTAACAGAATCAGTTTTAAAATAGTAAATCAGAAGTCATTGTCTTAACAATTACCCTGCACAAGCTCCAGAAGAGCTGTCACAAAATGTGCTCAAGAACAATGGGCCACTATCACACAAATGAAAAGTGGCAGTAGCTAGTTGTACCATTTAAATTGTTTTAGCTGCTCAACCTGAATTTCCAAGCACTGTGAGATCCTGTCTTTGATAGTGTTATTAAAACAAAGGAAATTGTGACTTGTAAAGGAATTCACAAAATCACAAAATGTGTCTTGCCCCAGTACAGATATATAAATAAGCTCTTGATAAATAAGTTAAAATAATTTTGCTGTGTACTCTCTGCATCTAATTAATAATCAATAATCAGGAAATGTGTGTTAGCATGTTAGCTGTAGTTAGCTGTTGTTGACATCAAAACTCCAGCTTTTTTTTGCAAAAAGCGCTTATAAACTCATTGTGGTCAAAAATTAGGATGCTTGGAATGCATAAGGTAAGGGAGTGAAGACAAACTTTGGACCACTGCAAACTGTTTAAAATGAGGTTCAGGTTTTTAAGTAAAAATCAGGTACAGCATCTTTAATAGACAAAAAGAGTGATTCACAAACTGAAAATGAAACATGAAACAGACCCACAGTCACCAAATAAAGTTCTCAATTGTTGACAACAGTTCGGAAACGTGCTCTGAAACGATTGTGATTGCATGTTTTGTTTGTGCTGTCTTTATGAAATGCTTCAACCTTTTGATCAAGCGCATCCCAACAGAAAAATCTACTTCTGAGCCTTTTGATTTTCCCTGTTTAAAGTTTAAACAAGAGAGAGTGGATAAGCCAAGAGCAAAAACAAAGCAACCTGGATGTCAACATGTTTTCAATCTCCACGTGCGGTGCATTCTTATAATGTTCTCATAACACAGGCATTAAAGCTGCACTATGTAACTTTTCTGGTGAGGGAGTTCGCTACCTGCTTGTTACTTTGCTTGAAATGCTACAAAGTGTGGCATTAAACTTAAATATGTTGCATTTATTCAATTGTTCTGTGTTTTTATTATGAAATACACCTAGTAAAAACATGCATTCTTACTGTGACCTAGCTCGCCCTCCACAGATCTTCACCTGTAACTTCTTCTATAGTGGCATCACCTGCTTGCCTTTAAGGAAAAGTTGAAATGCCATACTGCGGAACACCCCAGAGAAAGCAATATTATCTCCATGGTGACAGTCAAGTAACATGGTGCATCTTTAACTGCATTTTCATTCTATTCATAAGACTTGTGTTCCTTATGAAGAAGACGCATTACCTTGTGGCGGAGGTGAGTGAAAGCACGTTATCTCCATGGTGAAGATTTATCACATTTTTATTCAAACTTAATGACAACATCACTTCTGAAATGGCATCTATTAATATGCGATATTTCAAAGGCGCATTCGACAAAAGCTGCTATTATGTCTGGCTCTTTTTACTCTGCGTTTTGTAGATGGGCCGAGTCGGAGCAATTCAAAGTGAAAAACAATGAGATGCTTGGCTGAAAGGTCCACACAGTTGCAGACACGCCACTTGAATAGATTGAAAAAGTCACTACTGTCACCTCTGTACCTGAACGCAACACTCCTCTATTCAGAGCTTTAACACAGCCAAATGTCAGCCTTCCTCTTCAGCAAATCTTTGTTTAAAAGTGAGTTATTAGGCTAGTGGTGAAATCTCAGTTTGAATAAGATTACGCCTTGTGCTGAGAAATAAGTTTATAATGCCTGAAATTGCATCATCTTGTAAATGGAACTGATTCAGATTTTTTAGATTAAATAGCATTTATTTTCTTTAAACTAAAATAAAATATGCCATTCAAGTTATGTACCTCCATGGAAACAAGCAGGTAACACTCACAATAACAATCTTTTTCATTGTGTTCTAATAAAAACAGCTTTAACTGAATACATGAAAGATATGTTTAATACCATATTTTGGAGCATCAGATGATCCAATAATATCTCAAGCAGGTGGTGGACCCTCCATGAGAAAAGTTACATATTCCACCTTCAATTACTTGGTCTTTCAGTCCATAAATGTGTGTTATTCTATTCTGCTAAAAACTGCCATACGACGATTTGTCACATGCCAGAACACAAATGTCCCACAGCCACGACTCCTGGCTCTCAAAACTGCATCTCCATTTCAAATATTCATACTCTCATATTGTTGAGGACATGAGATTCAGTAGCCAGATACTGTAGATCACAAGAGGGGAGCATATTGTCCAAATAAATGTCAAGGAGCGAGTCATCTTGAAAATTTGATGAGCAAAACCACGGTGTAAATCATGTTGCTTAAATATTGAATCAGACAAGCCAACAAACAAGAACTAAGGGGAAAACAAATGCCAGAATGTGTCAGGATCAGCAGCAACTGGAGAGGTGGATGGACTGATCACAGGGACAAAACCCAACACAATACAGTAGAATGGGACACACTCACTCTCTTAGGCAGTCTGCAATCCTCCGAGTGATGCCAACTGCTTTTCGCATTTTGTTGGATTTCCACATTTTTGGTTGGTTTGTTGTCATGATTGCAATACAAATAAATAGCTCTCTCTTGTTTGCAGTTTTTGTTTTATTTTGTCTTTTTTTTTTTTAATATAAATGCTGTGGTTTCAAAAAGAGTTTTCTTTTCAGCGTATGACAGATTTTTATGATTTTCATTTTGACTTAATTTGGTGAGATTTTAACTATTGAAAATATAAATTATAATTTTACACAAACCAATAAGCAATTTGCAAAGAAAAGTTGAAAATGAGCTCAAAAGTACTGATGACATCACACTAGGTAGAATTCTATCCAAAAGGTACAATTTACAACACTTTTAAGAAAACACTTTTTTTTTCTGATACTTTAAACATTAATTCAACAAAATAAATGTGTTTTCTTATATTTATATTTGTTAGATTTCTGTGTACATTAGAGGAGTTTTGCTAGGTTATGAATTTATGAATTCTAAAAAATTGCTGAATTGGGAAAACAAGCTTCGGCAATCTGACTTGACAAGCAGGGATGGCCACAGTATGTTAAAATAGCATCTGAATATACTGTAGTTATCAAGATAATGCATAAAAATGTCTAGATATTTATTATTGTCAATTTTGCTCACCCTTAGTTCTTTGTGTGAACCATAATTTTCTTGCTGTAGGAATGAATTTAAAATACTTTCAAAATGAGACACCAATTGTCCTTCCTCTATATCTAAACAGTGGGGCTAAATGTACACCTATTATAACTGCAATAAAACAATATAAAACAGCACCTGGCCTTTACCACTATAGAGCAAATGTATTTGCACATAGCCTTAAGAAATCAAATCTATGGATGTTTACTTCCAATATAAGTACGAAATAGCATGTTTGGTGCTCACGCTGCAGGGTATATTTAAAGCAGCAGATTATGGTGCACTATATTCCGCATTTGCACGAGCCCCCCACACCGTCTCCCCTCTCTTTTTCATTGGCTCCTCGTATGTGAACACAGCTCTGAGGGTTCACTGAAGATCGCATCTCCAAAGACAAGCCAGCGGAGCATGGCACTATCAGGCTGTCTCCCCACGTGTGCGCCGGGACGTGGCATTTGGGAAGAAAGACTGCAAGTGTTAGAAGAAGAAGAAGAAGAAGAAGAGAAAGAAATGGTGGCATTGATGGTGATGGGGGCAGCGGAGTGACTAAAGTATGCTGTTTGCATCATGTGCGCCAACATAGAGCCTTCTGTCTCGTGTGTGTGTGTGTGTGTGTGTGTGTGTGTGTGTGTGTGTGTGTGTGTGTGTGTGTGCATTTTCACCAAGTCCTGTGGGCACCCAAACTTGTACAGGCACACTAAAGAGGGCATGGTTTCATTGTGGGGGCCTGCTACAAGGTCAGTGACTTTGATAATTGTCTTAAAGGTGGCGGTTACATACTGTTGCTGTTGATGCAGATTGGTAGCCACGGCTTTGTCGGTCAGAGTCAGGGCAGCTGTGGTTGCAGAAGTAAAGAAGACCTATTGTTCTTGTGTCAGCTGTATAGCTATATACCTGTGGGTCATTATCTTATAATTTGCATATTTTATTGCAATATTCATCTGAAATGACTGACTTCCTTGTTAGAAAACTGCAGAGCCTGGTGAGAGCTGATGAGAGCAGGCTTATTTAACAGGCCGCTCTCAATACGTTAGAATTCAGTCACATCTTTCCTCCCCCCTTAGTCTCTCCACTGGTGTCCCACAAGGGTCAATTTTAGGTCCATTATTATTTTCACTATACATCAATGATCTCCCATCTGCTTGCCCTAATGTCTCTGTCCAGATGTATGCTGATGACACAGTTCTCTATGTCCATGGAACAAACATTTCCACCGTATCTGCCAAACTCACACAGGCCCTAGTTCATGTCGCAAATTGGTTACAGCACTCATGTCTACAGCTAAACACATCCAAAACAGTCGCAATGTTCTTCACCAAATCTCATAACAGCTCCTCCATAAATCCTGATGTCCGTGTGTGCGGTGAACAGCTCCAGGTGGTTCCAGAATACAAATACCTCGGTATCACCCTTGATTCAAAACTCACTTTTAAATCCCACATAAAAATCATCAGTAATCGCATCAAATTTAATCTCAGCAACTTTCGACACATTCGACCTCAAATGTCCATACAGTCAGCCAAAATGTTCATACATTCCATGATACTTTCCCATATCACTTACTGTCTCACTGTCTGGTCTCACTCAACTTCTACAGCTCTAAAACCCATCCACTCTCTTTATAAACGGACCATCAAAACTCTCGATCGGAAACCCCACTCTTATCACCACTGTCCAATCCTCCAAAAACACAATCTACTGAACTGGGAAAACATGGTCAAATATGCTCATCTCTGTCTCACATATAAAATTATTCATGGCTTGTCATCTCCTCCACTCACACAGTTTATTCACATCAGGACCTCTGACCACAAAAGAACCAGAGGGGCATCGAGAGGGGACTGCATCATCCCACTCAGAAAAACTCTCTTTGGCCAAACCACCTTCTCTGTGAAAGCTGCCCATGACTGAACACCACCCCCACCACAATTAGAAGTCTCCCCACTTACACCTCATTTAAATTACAGCTAAAGAAATGGTTAATTGAAAATCAGTCTTGTCACCACTAACATCCACCTCTCGATGCTCCTGTCTCCATCCTGCCTCTGTTTGAGTTTTGTTGTATGTCTGCCGGTTGTTTGTCCTGCCTCTGTTTGAATTTTGTTGTATGTCTGTGTGTGTCTGTGTGTGAGTGCAGACAACGGTATGTTGTGTTTGTGGTTGAAAATGAATGTATGTGGCTGAATGTGGTTTTATGACTATATGGATGGAGTTGTATGCGACTGTATGTAAGAATGATTTTAGAGTGTAAATAATAACTTTGTTTTTATTCTATTGTATTTTATTTCCTACAGGTTGACATTTTACACCTGTCCAGGGACTACAGATGAAAAATAGCCCTCGGGCTAATTCTGGCATATTTACATGCAAATGTTGATTAATGTGCATTGTCCCTGAAATAAATAAATAAATAAATAAAATAAATAAATGTTGGCATAAACGTCATCACAAAAAAGAGTCAGTATCTCCAGTGGGTAGGTGCAGATAACGCTAGTGAGCGTGTATCACCGATTATGAAAATAAAATTGGAGAATGAAGTAAGTACAGAGGAGTGGGTGTATGAAAATGGGGATTGATCTGCAAAATGGCGTCTTGAAAATAAGCAATTAAAGACTGCTGAAACATCTATGACTCATTCCAAATACAACTTTGGGTGAGTAAATGGTGAGAGGAAGCAGCTATAACTGTTATGAGTTATAGAGTTATAGAGCTTTAGAGCTTTACTATAGCTCTAAAAAGTCAATTTAGCATATTTGTCTGCTTTAAATCTTCAGAATGAACAATGCAATAATGTAAAGAGCTCTGATTGTAAAATACACCAAATAGTCATTATTATTACTATATGTATTTTTTTTATTATTATTATTTGCATGTTAAAAGGCTTCTGTTAGGTTAGTTTTGCTTGTTTTAAATGTTGAACTGCACTCATTGCACCAGTTTTCAATGTTTTTTTTTCTACTGCACATGGAAAATAAGCTGAACTGAGCAGATAAAGGTTAGGTTCTCGAAAATGAATGCACATCTACTGTATATAAGTCCCCGCTATACACCTGAACCTGACTGTGTGCATATATGTGTGTGTATATGGGGAGGGGGGTAACCTGTGTGTGACTTTGTGGAGGGGTGGGGGGTCTGAGCGACTTGGCATCACCCTTTCAGCTCCAGCAACTTCCCATTTATATTGTAATGCAAATCCGACGCCCTGTCCCAGATGGTAGCTTTTCCGGCGTCATGGGTGCATAGAAATATGATTATTTATCCCAAGCACTCCTCTTCTTGCTTCCTCTTTCTCCTTCATCTTGGTTTCTGTACACTGGTTTTAAAACTGGTCGCGTGCCTCTCCATTCTCTCTAGAGCCTTCTTCCAAAACCGTCGATTTGTTGAGAGTTTTGACAATGAAAGACCTCGGAGATACTGAGAAAACAAACCTGCAAAGTGCATAAGTCAGGAGAAAGGAGGGAAAGGAGGAGAGATAGAACGATTTAGCTAAAAGGAGTACACAGTAATTCTCATGACACAAGTGCGTTTTTAATCACCTCTGGAAGGCAAAATATATTCCAAAAGCTGCTGTTTATACCGAACATCAGCCTCCAAGCAAGGAAACAGCATTTTTTTTACTACTCTTAGAAAAAACAACTTGCACAGTTTCTACAATGCAGATACATTAAAGTTTAAAAGAAAAGATATAAAATACATTATATGCCAAAGGAAAGTAAATCTGACACATTATAAGTCTTATAAGTCTGGAGTAGTGTAACGTTTTTTGGTCTGGGATTAAAGCCAAGTATGATGAAAAATACACATTAATTTGTAATATGGGGAAAGGTGAGTAAGGGAGCAAGAAATTAAAAGAGCTCCAGTACGATAGCCGTTTCCTATGATTTGAAACCAAAGTGAAAGTGGTTTTACAATACTAAATATGTGTACTTGTGTGTAAAATCTCTAAAAACATCCTGATGTATTTCACGACATTAATACTTGAAATGTATGAAAGAATGTACCTGCATTGGGAGTGACATTCAGATTAACGGCTCAATACCTGACTGTATAACATATTATATATGTAGATGTGCTGTAATATGGACCTGTATTGTCCTGTCTAGTGTTAGTCCTGGTTTAGTCTAGTATTGCTTAGGTTTTGTAATAATATAAGAAAACTAACTTTAAAACTTGTTTTCAAATAGAAGCATTTAGATTTTTTTAATATCGTTTTTTTAATGGAGATGGTATACAGACTACACCTACCACCCAGTTTTCTCAGATGAAAAGCAAACCAACCCTGCTAACACAAATATTGTGTTGATAATTATCTTGACATAAGGAACAACTATCAAAATCTCAAAAGTGACTGTTTAAAATAGCTGTCTTCCTTAAATAGGCTGACTGAGTGTTCATTCAAGGTCACAGAGAAATATGCTTTTGTTTGTATCTTTTTAAGTATTTTGTCTGGGGATCTTGGTCAGCATGAGTGAAATAACACCATCTCCCGAGTCGTCATGGCGATACACAGTGGAGTTCAAATCTTTGCTGATTAAACATCTCTGGTGAGTCTAATACAGGAGAGGTTAGTGGGGTTTTGTTTTTCAGCCACAAGCATTACATCTGTTTGTGAGGCTCTGCAGCAAATACGTTCTTAAAGTAAACACAGTGGTTATGTCGGCTATAGCAAAACAATACTGTGAAGTGTTTTCCAATAATAGCCAATTGGTTGTTTAAGTACAGTTTGGATATTTAAGCTTTGGGGGACGAGCTAATGCTTGCTTTATTCATATTTCAAATACAAATTATTGAGGTTCCACAATTATTTTATACATTTATTATTGTCAAGAGCATTTTCTTTGTATTGTAAAAAAAATAAATAAATAATACAAACATTAATATTAATAATAATATAAAATACATTTCAAAAAGTGGTAATGGATACGCAGCAGACACATCTGATCTGATTGGGGTAGGCTGCACAATATATTTAACCTTACCAGCAAGATGAATTCTCGCGAGTTCACAAATTTTTTAGAACCTATCTTGTTAGGCTCCAGCTGAAGTGTTTGCTTGTGAGAGGTCCAAGACCAATCACAGAGCAGCATTATGGTCTGGGCGGAAGCCAGCGCCTAACAAACCAAAACAGACAAATGTGTACAGAGGAAGTGTTTTATGCATTTGTGGACAGATAAGACGCTTTTCTCTCATTTGAAGTAGAACTCAGTTCAGAGGACTATACATATTAATCTGGTGAGAGCCAGGTTACAATGTACTGCACTCCTTAATGCTCCATTAAGTGTGTATATAGTGAAATATGTACAGTAAATATGTACAGTAAACTGGATCTTCATTTGAAAACATAAAATGGAAATGTAATCACAATACTTGTCAGGAAAACTGCAATTAGATTTTATTTTTCCAAAATCGAGCATCTCCAGTTATTTAGTTTGTTATTCACTAAATGAGATTTTCAAAACATTTATGTAAAGACTACCACTTGTGACACTTGTGAATACTATCCTACTAATCTAAACAGTATATAAAATGAAAAAGTAAGTCTAAGCTATAATGCTGAGAAAACTGGCACAGAGGAGAGTAAATAGATTGGATAGAAAAAGTTCTGGCTTCAGTTCAGCCATTGCCACGACTTAGATGTGAGCAGTTTGTGCATCTGTACGCAGTTGGCTTATCTCCATAATACATATGCCTTTAATTTTCCCCAGCTCTCCAAATAGAGCTAATTAAAGGCAATTTAACTTTGAGCAAATGTAAATGGCTTAATAGAGCCATCCTCTGTAATTGCACCACTCAGTCAGGCATTTATTAACTGCCAGGGCTAGTTGGCTATACTCACAACTTTTTATAAATAAACCAATCTACGCACTTCTACAACAACTTCTGCTACAGCAACACTGTGGGCCCATAGGAACAGACTGTACATACTTAAACATAGAACACAGCAGCACCTGGTAAGTCACTTCAGGCTGCCAGGTTTGAAAATACAAAAGAGTTGATTTAAACAGAACTTGTCAGAGGAGCTGTGTGAGGAGCGATTGATTGAGTTAGTTGTGCAGACGGTGCAATGGTGTGGATCACTGCATCAGTATCCCAGTGTGACCTGCAAGTTAATTTACTTTAAAAATGTCTGCAGGGTGGCCAGGACAACATAAGTATAGTGCACTTTCATTCCTGACTTGCCTGATTTAGTGAGCTGAATCCAGTCTTGGTTTATTTATTTTTATGTTTTGGTCTATTCCAGGGTACTGGAGAGGAGAATTCTACCGATGGTCGAACCTGGGATCCAGGAGGAGCAGTGTGGTTTTTGTCCCGGCTGCGCAACACTGAACCAGCTCTATACTCTCCATCAGGTGCTCGAGGGTTCATGGTATTTTGCCCAACCAGTCCACGTATGCTTTTGTGGATCTGGAGAAGGCATTCAACCGTGTCCCTCGTGGGGTCCTGTGGGGAGGGCTCTGGGAGTATGGGGTCCGGGGCTCTTTGCTAAGAACTGTCCGGCTCCCTGTATGACCAGAGCTGGAGCTGTGTTTGCATTGCCAGTAGTAAGTCGGACCTGTTTCCGGTGCATGTTGGACTCCGCCAGGGCTGCCCTTTGTCACCAGTGCTGTTCATTGCATTTATGGACAGAATTTCTAGGCGCAGTCAGGGGCCGGAGGGGATCCGGTTTTGGGACCACAGGATCTCATCTCTGCTGTTTGCAGATGATGTTGTCCTGATGGTTCCATCGGACCAGGACCTCCAATGTGCACTGAGGCGGTTTGCAGCCGAGTGTGAAGCGGCTGGGATGAGGATCAGCTCCTCCAAATCCGAGGCCATGGTTCTTGACCGGAAAAAGGTGGCTTGCCCTCTCCAGGTGGGTGGAGAGTCCCTGCCTCAAGTGGAGGAGTTCAAGTATCTTGGGGTCTTGTTCACGAGTGAGGGGAGGATGGAGCGTGAGATTGACAGGTGGATAGGTGCAGCGTCGGCAGTGATGTGGTCGCTGTACCGGACCATTATGGTGAAGATGGAGCTGAGCCGAAAGGCAAAGCTCTCGATTTACCGTCAATCTACGTTCCTGCTCTCACCTGTGGTCATGAGCTTTGGGTAATGACCGAAAGGACAAGATCGTGGATACAAGCGGCCGAAATGAGTTTCCTCTGCAAAGTGGCTGGGTGCTCCCTTAGAGATAGGGTGAGGAGCTCAGTCACACAGGAGGAGCTCGCAGTACAGCCACTGCTCCTCCACATCGAGAGGAGTCAGCTGAGGTGACTCGGGCTTCTGTTTTGGATGCCTCCTGGATGCTTCCCTCAGGAGGTGTTCCGGGCATGTCCCACTGGGAGGAGGCCCCGGGGAAGACTCAGGACACGCTGGAGGGACTATGTCTCTCAACTGGCCTGGGAACACCTTGGGGTCCCCCCAGAGGAGCTGGAGGAAGTGTCCAGGGTGAAGGAAGTCTGGGAGTCCCTGTTTAGACTGTGGCCCCCACGACCCGGCCCCAGATAAGTGGAAGAAAATGGATGGATGAATGTAGCATCTAGTCCTGGTTGAGTTTGATTTCTGTCCAGATTTAAACTAATTTAACTCTGGCTCAGTTTGGACTACTTCAGGCCCATAGGAAGCAGTGTTTTTATTTCTAATTCAATACATGGTTTAGCTTGTCTAGCTCAGGTTCAGATCTGGGTTAGCATGTACTTATGTTACATCTTTAAAGGTATCCAGATAACAGTTTTCTTTGACTTTCAGCAATGGCAGTGTATTGAGTGGTGGATTAACTTAACTTTTTTTTTATCAGAGAAACACATAGCTCGTCAAAGCAAACATGGTGCAAACAGATGAAAAAGAACAGTGAAATCAACAGGAGAGGCACTCAACTGTCAAAGTGAGGTGAGAGAGTTGATACATGTTTCCTGATGAATGAGAGAATTTTCTACAAAATGTCTTCCACTATGCATACACCAGCTTCAAATAAGCAGAATGCCAAAAAACTTCTCCCAGGAACAACTTGCAGTAAGTGTACTCGCCAGGCATCCATTTGTCCTTATTTTAGTTAACTAAACATAGTAGGCTACTTTGTAAAATAGTATTTTCTGACATGGCATCTGGTATGAAAAGTTTGACAATAACTGTGTTCCAAAGTAGCCGGGTGGTACTCACAGAATCTCCCCCTTTTTTTTAAACCTTAGCAGGCAAATGACAGACGGCAGCCCAAATTGTAGAATAAAAGAGTGGAGACGACTGCCGCTGCAATCACAAGCTCTGAAACAATCACTTTGCACAAGGGGCTTGATGAAAACCAACATCTTTATTCAAGCATTGCAGCAGATATTGTGTTCATCATAACGCCTGGACACTGCCCTAGACCATCTCCAAACAGTTTACCTGCTGCCCACTCTGGAGAGAGAGCTGCACTTGGCCCGCAGCCTGGATGGTCCCTGTAGTTTCACATGGCTTCACCATCTGCGCCCAGAGTGGAAAGAGCCGCTGCCGCCATTACAGAGGAGGACCAGTGAAACGAGACGAGGCAGAGAGGTGAGGGGGAGGTTAATGCTGCGACTCCACCGGACTGCCCATTCCCGTCATGGAAGGAGGAACGAAGAGGCACAAAAAGTAAAAGCAATTTGGCGAACACAAAAGGGATTGCTTATTTTAGCAGAGAAAATCTTAGATACAGTGAGTAGGTGTAACATGGTCATAAAATCGTATTGTCCATAAAAGTGACAAGAATAGGATTTGAGAGAGTTTCAAATCGTAACTGCTACATTTTAGTCTTCAAAGTCTGACATACCAACTACCTTCTTGGGCTGTTAAGTAAAAAAAAAAAAAAAAACTTGGTGCAGTATTCATTCAGTTTGGTGAGAAATGCCTCTCTGTAGAAACTGCCAATATGCTATAGAACTAAACACAAAGACCACCAGAACTTTGCGTATATCACCAGCATGATGACTTAAGACAGGGGGCATTTCTAGGCCATGACTGGGGTGGTCATAAGTCACCCCTGAGACCTGATAGGCAACCATTTATAATGAACAGAAAACAGACATATTTATTCATAAATTGTGTTATATTATAATACTATTTATTCACAAAAAGTATGAAGTTTAACTCTCGCCTTTAAGATATGGACCAGCCTCGGTACCATCCTTGGGCCACCCCAGTAATTGCTTATATTGCCCACTTTTTGATCTATGCTATCATGTTTCCTCATCAAAAACATACTTGGAGTTGTGTTTTATTTAATTCACACATGTTTAACACACAAAGCCTCCATATTTAAGCTTAGTTCTTCTCTCAAATAGAAAACACTCTTTTCCACCTTGTGATGTCATGAGGCAATACACTGTGTGTTAAACTCCATACACCTAGAATCATTTGGATAGTTTCAGCCCTGGAATTGCTAATCTCTACCGAACAAAAGGTAGAGTAAAAGGTAGCTGTTAACTTTAACTACCTCTTCATGACATCATAAGGTGGAGCATTTTGAGCATTGGAGATGTAGACAGACTAATAATAAAGGATTATTCAAACATGTGTGAACGAAACAAAATACAACCCCGGGTATATTTTCGAGGAGGCAACAACATTCTAACTCACAGGAATCAGTTTCTCATAATATAGGCCCTTTAAATCTTGTTCCTATATTAAAAGTGAGTATTGCATCACATTATATTAGCAATGACCATTACCAGATAGTCATTATGTTTTGCCTGATTATTGTTCACTGCATAAGAACAATGGCACTAGATTGAGGTGACGCTTGTTTCAGCAGCTCAAAAGTGAATTAATTAAACACCCGCACAGCCACGTTTAACTACACCTAACTCTCCCTTTTACATTCTCTGTTTGTGCTTCAACTAACACATCAAGAGCTGTGAGAAGTGCACCATTGCCATCTATAATTCAGAGGGTGAACAGCAGGCTGAAAAAAACAAGTCAGAAATAAAACCTCTACAATCAATTACGGGCTTGCCACAGGTAACACCAGACAGTATTAAGGTTACCAAAGCAGTGTGAACGGGTGAAGGTATTACAGGAAAGAGTCAGGGCAAAGACAATACTCATATGTTTAAATGTCACTAGAGGTGACAATAGAGGTTTAATACCATACTGTGAAACAGTTTAGACAAAGCAATAACATCTCCATATAGAAAAGCATTTGACAGATCCTCCGCCAGAAAAGTTACAGTGTACTTTTAAATAATGACACTTGGATGAGAACTCATATGCACCACATAAGTGGTGCAGTTTGGTCTGGATTCGCCACTGCATATTGGCTTTTGTGACACTCAACAGCACTTTACAAAGGCTTGAAAGATAAAAATACAAGACATAACATTATAACGCTATCCTGAACAGCTGAGTTTTGAGTCTGGATTTGAACATGGGAATAGAGGTGCACTCAGTCAAGGTACTCAATTTTAGACTCAAACTTAAAGGTACATTGCGTAACTTTTCTGGACTGCTTGCGTTCATGATGAATGTTTTACAGTCTGGCATTCAAGCAGGTAATGCCTCCAGGACAAGTTATGGGTCAGATCTGTGGAGAGGCAGTTCTCAAGTAAAAATGCATGTTTTTCAATGTATTTTTGAGCAATAAAAACACCTTAATTGAATAAATATTTGATATAGGTTTAATGTGATACTGTGGAACATTCCAGGCAACCCTAACCCAGGCAAAGTGATAACATGCAGTAGTGTAGCCTCAACCAGAGAAGTTGAGCAGTGTATTGTATTTATCCCACCCCAGACACAGGGAGAACATGCAAACTCCACACAGACAGGGCGACCCGGGATTAAACCCGGAACCTTCTTGCTGTGAAGCATGAGTGCTAGCCACTAAGTTCACCTTTAAGTGCACGTTAGATATTTCTAGTTAAGGGGACAATAAACCTTTCAAAATGTATTTATTAACCTCATTTAGCGAAATAATCTACTTAAACTAACACTTAGTTTTTATATAATAAGTGAAGTTAGTATGTTGTTTTCAAAAGGTACAGTCATGTTTTTTCACTCCTTTTTCACTCTTTTTCGCATATATATTTTCCAGTATCCTGTCACGCTACAAGATATTCAATCTCATCAAGGCTTCTGTACTCCCCTGAGCATTCGCAGACATTTATTAGCAGAGAACATATAAATATAAAAACTGTGTGTACCATCATGCCACTAACGGGCTTTTAAGTGCACTATAAAAAGCAGCTTTTTGACTGGTTGGTTTTAGTCGTGGCTTCCCTTTGATTACTTGAGAGACAGCCTGCAGTGGTGCAAGTCTCTGCCATAGCTAATTAGGGCACACTTGACACACCTTTTCGCATCCTTCTCCAGGCAATTATTTCAGCAGCCACTTGTGGTATAAACACAAACTTTACTCTTTCATTTCACCACTTTAAGGTATTTTTCTATACGCCATTCTCCACCTTCTATACCGATTCCCCAGATTGCACTGTTTGCCTGCAGAGAGTGAACACACAACAGCTTACTTCAAGTTTCATCATCTATAGTTTAAATATATGTCATTTAAAGGTCCTATATTGCACAAAATTGAATCTTGTGAGCTCATATTATAATGTTGTTACCCCATTAAAGACATACCTGGTTACGTTTTGTTTCATTCACACATGTTTGAATAACCCCTGGTCTGTCTACATCTCCAAATCTTAAAATGCACCTTGTGATGTCATTTAAGTTAACTGCTACCTTTGACCTTTGGCTCAGTAGAGATTGGCAGTTTCTGGGCTGAAATTATCCATATGATTCTAGTGAACTTGTATGGAATTTAAAAACACAGTAGAGCACATCCTGTATTACCACATGACATCACAAATTGGAACAAAGTGTTTCCTTTTTGAGAGGAAGATCTCAGCTTACACATGTAGGGTTTGTGTGTGAGTGAAACAAAACACAACTCCAGGTATATTTTTGATGAGGAAACATTATAACATTGCACACAGATTGAAAAATGTATCTACCTTCATGGAGAACGATCCAAAGTATGGGTTTAAACAAAAGTGATTATTGTGCATGCAGTAATGTGGCTGGTTTAGACAAGAAGGGCATCCAGCGTAAAAAACATTTTGATTCATTGGAGCGACATCTGATAAAAAAAGATAGCGGTTGATCAGAACTGCATGAAAATCAGAATTAGGTGTTTTGTTAGTCCTCTTTTGGTTTGTACGGTCGGTTTGGTTCTTGGTTTATTAGCATGACAAATGAACAAAATAAGCTAAAATACTTGTAATTCAACTCTTGTGTTTGGGTGTTACTTGACATTGAGACAGTAAAATAATAATTAAACTCCAAGGTGTCAATAAAAGGCTAATATACAAAAACAATTTACACCCAGACTGCCTTTGGTGGAGAGATTTCTTTGCTAGATTTATTACATGTCTATTCTTATATTGGTAATAATTAGGTAAATCTTAATTAGCCTTGATTCAGAGTTAGTAACCATAATTAAAGAATTAGGGTTAGGAGTTAGGGTTCAGGTATTATATGGTTAAGATTTAAGGTATTAAAAGCGCTGCACCGTCTTAAACTGTCTTAAAAACATGAAAAACTTAGTTCATTTTAAACATTTTGCAGTGGTCCAAAGTTATTTCACATATACCTTATGAATTTCAAACATTATAATTAGTCACCAACTCTCAGAGACCAGTGGGTGAAGATAAATGATTATCAGACAAAAAATCCCTTCTCTAGTTAGATGCAGACAGCACGCAGCAGATTTATTTTGACCTCAAGAGCTGCTTATACAGATAAGTAAGGAGAAATTCAATTTGTCAACTGGACAAAAGTTTATTTGGTCAAATACGTTTTGCAGCTCATCCAGGCTGCTTCTTCAGTTCTTCTACAGAACAGTCCATTTGACAAACTGAATTTCTCCTTTTGCCATGGATTCTACCTGGACGACTGAGGGATTCTACACATACCTTTAAGTAGTTACTAAGCCTGCATCATGCATATATGTGCATATTCAGGCGAATTAATGTATAATTATTATAAAGTGTTACCATTATTTTAAAAGTAGGCTATAGCTTTTTATGGTATTCCTTCACTGTCCTTGCTGTGTATTATACTACACTGAGATTGAATAGTCAAAGCCTGTGGAAAGAAGGACTTGAGTACCAACAACAATAATGATGTGTAATTAGTTCTACTTACAGCCCTTAATGCACAGCACCACTTTAATCAGCACAATGTATACTACCTTCAATCCCACCCGACAATCACTGAAATTATGTTACAATAATTACTCCAAAAATATAAACAACTGAGTCACGAGCAGAGCTATAGGACGACTAAATGCTACGTGTGATTGGATGAGTAACTTTATCCTCTGCAGAGGAGCAAAGAGCAGAGAAAGTTAGACACTGGCTAGAGGGCTGCTAATGGGTCCGTTAACAGCATTTCTTCTAACGAGGTTTTGTAAAACTTTTCAGATTAAAAGTGAAAACTAAAAAAACAGAAGCAGACCTGACCTCCACTATGGCATGTTTCTATCTTGCAACAATAAAGAAAAAAGAAGTTTGTGGATTAAAACAAAAGAATCACATACAAATACCTCTTGAAGCCTCACAGAGTAACGTTTTAGCCAAAAAAAAAAAAAAAAAAAAAAAAAATAGATTTAAAGAGCAAGTTTTGTTTGTTTGTTTTGGATGTTTTTATTGCACTGAAAAACATAGAAAAACATGTGTCCTTGCTGTGAGCGGACTTGCATCTCCACAAACCTGACTCTTAACTGTTTTAAGTATGACACAAAATATATCTATCTCCATGGAGAATGTTTCAAAGTATGGTTTTAACTTTAACTTTCCACAGAATAACACGGGCAACTTTGTGCCAGAAAGTTACATGGTGTTGCTTTAAGGCTCACTGAACAATATAAGACTTGAATTCTTGCCAGAGTATTTTTGATCTTGGCTCTGAAAACCCCCTCTGAAAGTACAGCATGGTCTCACTCACCAAACGCACACAAAGCAGAGCACAACAAGAGAAAGTTGGCTGACAAGTAGCAGCTCCCCTGGCGTCTCTTTTAGCACTCCGCCAAGATGGCCATATTGTGTCTCTAAACAAATCGAATGGTTGGCTGCGTGACAACCCCGTCTTCGCTGTACACATTCACCCTCACCAGCAGGGGGCTCCATCGCACTCACTGCCACTGCTAGACCGTAATTGTGTCATTAGTCATTTGGCTGTGACTTAAAAAAAATAAAGCTACATTGATTACTTTGTGAAATTTTAAACTAAATGCACTGTTTTGCTGTTCTTTCCAATTCATTAAGCAGCACTGGGACTATATTCTCTCTAATAGCCCCCAGCCAAGTCTTAAAATGAGAGAAAGTGGCATTAATCTCCAAACAGAAGCTTTAGTATTGGTTTGTCCCTCTGCTATAAACATATGGCTGCTAGAGAAATGACTGAATTAGAATGCAAGGTCTCTGGGAGTTTACATGATATATTAGCAAATAGCCTTCTGTACAAAAGTGAGACAATGTGGAAACCATTTGGAGATTATTCAATTACAGGTGTTTTCATACATATCTAGCAAAATATGCATTATGTAAGCAGACTTTCTGACTCACTGGTTGTAACAGTGACCTGCTTGTTTCCATGGAGCTAAATACCTTTCTTGCCAAATAGTGCAGTCCTAAAAGTAAGTCACTTCAGTACAAACAGGGCGGAAAGCCAACATGACATACATCGTCATGCAGACGTTTGGGACCTAAACACTACCTTGGAAGCATTTCCATTACATTGGGCTGAGCCGCTTTGGGCGTTACACAGGTGTAGCAAGATACACCCAACAGTGTGATGGAAGCCAGTGCCGCCACAAGCTGCTGGACAGCTGTCAAAAGACCGGTTCTAAAGGAGCATCAACATCATTGATCGATGTTCAGCTATAACTCAAAACAAATGCACAAGCAAACAAACAGAGCACATAGCTGTTCATCACATGGACTGACAAGTGCTTAAATTTCACTTTTGTTTTCTTCTATATGGCACTTAATATCAAAGGCAAGCTAAAGAGCAGATGCTCATTTTCATAAATAACTTTACTCTTTTACTACGCGGTTACCTGGATGGAGGAGGGGGATTTTGGAGAACTTTACAAGCTTGCACAGTTGCTCAAGAAAGACAAACATTCCCTCATTTTTATAGACTTTGTATAGTGAAATACAAAACATTACAGTCCTCAGAACTCTCATAACTCAACACATTTATTTTTTGGATGCAAAAAAACAACACCCAGCATGATGTGGGATTTCTATAAGAATTATGCCATGCTGTGAGGCAAATTATTTTCTATGGCAACCTGAAAGGGGAAAGTACATTTTATATTACCACACAAATCCAAGACTTTGAGCAGGTAACTTCTGGGTTAGCATTTTCAAAATATACATATATATATATATATATATATATATATATATATATATATATATATATATATATATATATATATATATATATATATATATATATATATATATGTGTGTGTGTGTGTGTGTGTGTGTGTGTGTGTGTGTGTGTGTGTGTGTGTGTGTGTATATATATATATATATATATATGTGTGTGTGTGTGTGTGTGTGTGTGTATATATATATATATATATATATTTTTTTTTTTTTTTTTTTTTTTTTTTTTTTTTTTTAAATGCTAACCCAGAAGTAGTATGCATGTAAGCGAGTTCTCTATTGTGTTATTTTATGACAACCGGTCCTGGTCAAGTCAGTGAGCACATTGGTCCCACAAAATTTACTTTAGTTTAAAAACACAGTGGAGCACTTCCTTTACTGCCACATGAGATCACAAGGTGGAACTGTTTGGGAGAAGAACTCAGCCTAAATATGCAAGGTTTGTGTGTTAGATATGTGTGAATGAAACAAAACATAACTCCAGATATTTGTTTTTGATGAGGAAACAACATTATAACATAGATCAGAAAAGCCCTTTAACAGGGATCGTAAGCTGCATTCTCTCCCTATACACAGTACATCTTCCACCTGAGCATTTATATACGGATCTTTACAACAATCAATAACAATATCATATGCAATAAAAAGCTGTTAGACTACACTGCTGATTTCCATACATAAATGCCAGTGATCACTCTAACTATAGATTAGCTCATAAACTGGTCTGACACAGTTGCTGTGTGCCTGAAATGGTTAGTCTCTGGTGTAACAAATGTCACTTTTTTACAACAGTGCAGTAAAAGCTATGTTTCTATGGCAATCACCCACATACCCAATCACACGTCCCCTATACGCGCACACTTGACACTCCATTACCGACTTCAAAACAATTGCCCCTTTACAGGCAAAAGAAGAAAGGACATTATATAGCTCTAAACCCTGTCTGCAGTTAGACGTGGCAGACAGAGAAAGTAGTCCCAAATGGGAATAGCGTGATCAATACATAAAAGGGAAGAGAACAGGCAGCGCGCAATTGGCCACTTAGCGCTGCACTGGCTAATTGTTCAGGGACCAACATGTGCTGGGACGGGGCGCACACAGTATTGATCCACTGGTTTAGCTGATGTGGGAATGTGCATGAGGCAGGGTCAGTGCACGTGGAGGTTATGGCGGGGTATGTGTCTGATGGTGTCAAATAGTCTCACATGGAGGTCAGCATTTCAGCATTTGTGACTGGCTCTGACAACTTTAAATTATGTGTCAACTTTTTGCCTATAGTGAGTAGAATCATTTTGTGGTAATAGAACGTAGACTGGTGGACAATATGATGTTATAAAATTTAATTGAGAGTTGACCCTGTGATAGTCTGCAAATTTGTAGATTGTAGATTCTGCGCTTCTCAATTTATTGAACTTCTGATGCTCAAACACAAACAAACATAGTTAGCTCTGCCCACTCATCCTATTGATCAGCACAGCCCTAGAGTGACTGAGTGGTAGATTTAACAATCAAAAACAAAGTGTAGACTTTCAGAAGAAGCAGAGAGCTTTAATACCATTTACAACAATATAAAGTGTAAAAGAACAATAATAAAATCACAGTTATGACTTCTGATTATCTGTCTTATTGCTCACTCGTATAGAAAAGACATTAAAAAGTGTGTGATGTTTTTTGTTTCATCTAGCAGTAATGACAGCAGATGCCAATATTGTGATTGAAAGCTGGACTTTCTCTTTTCTAAACCACAACTGTCAGACCTACAACAGGCCTATGTTTTATTAAAAAGTAAAAGTTTATGAGAGCAGTCCATCCTTGAATTACCTCTGTGAATTAGCTATCTTTTGTTAAATTTTTGAAAATGCTAAAACAATATTAAGGATGCGTTCATTTCATTTCTCAATTATTTTTTTTTTTTCTTCTGAAGCAGCAAGCTAGCCATAGAGAAAATGATGTCTGCTATGGCTGTTATATCTGGACTTGTAAATGTCAAATATCAAATGTGCAAGCTGCCATCCGGTTCCTATTATTTTAAACTGAGACCTGCTTCCTGCAAATTTGACATTTTGAATATAAATAAAAGATAGTTAACTTCCTCTCAGCTGCTTTCAACAGTTGTAATATAAAAATAAAAAATATAAAACCAAAGGCATACAGAGAACACATTTCTTTTGCAAATTGTCATTCCAATCGGTGAAAATGTCTGATTCACCTTGGGTACTGCTGTAATGGTGGGAGTGAATAATAATGCTTTAGACATACTGTATATGGTGCTTTTCAAGACATTAAGAGATCCTGCACAATCACCTTTATTCATTCATTCAGAGTGAGTGACAAAAGCATCCATTTTGCACTTTTTGACTCATCAACCATTGTTAATCATATATTTACACTAATCTGTACAGGTAGTAGGTGAATTTGTTGTCTTAATAGTTGTTAAAATGGCGATGCTAGGCTAACTTGTTGTATCCACCTGGCCTTAGTCTGCTTGTGTTGTTTGACTGAGTGATTGGTAGGGATCAAAAAGGCTGTCAGCACAGAGCGGCAGCCACATCTTTGCTTGCCACGGCTTTGGCTATTGCGACAAAATAGACGTTTTCCACTTCAAAAATTCCCGACCCCATCTTATCCTGGAAGCTAAAAGTCTAGTTAGTACTTAAATGGGAGCCTGCTAAGAATTCTAAGTGGGACAGCTTTTCGTCTACTGCATACTGTTGTTGTGTCTTTAGGCAAGATACTTCACCCACCTTACCAAGTGTGTCGAGTGTTGGTGGTGACTGGAAGATCCAATGGTGCAGATTGGGAGCCTCATTTCCGTCAGTCTACCTCAGGGCAGCTGTGGCTACAACAATTGCTTACCACCACCAAGGAGTGAATAAATAAAGCATAAAAATGTAAAGTGAATTTGACCATTTTACCATCTGTCATTATGCCTAAATCTATAATAAGGTCAAATTTACTGACTTAGCATTAGAGGGATTCTTGATCATGTATCTTTGTATGTATGTCACCATCACGAGGGCTGTAAGATATTTTGAAACCTTTACAAGTCATTAAAGCGATGATATTATCAGTTTTATCGATTATGTGTCAGAGCAGAGGAATAAAACAGGATCTGTCTGTGTCATTTGTTACCCACAGTGCACCAGACACAAAAACATCATTTACTCTGCCACAATGAGCAATGACTATCCGCCGTAAAAGATCTCACTTGTCATTTTGAGCAAGCTAATTCCATCTTACACACACATCAGTGAAGTCGGTGGCAGCACATCCTAATCTGAAACCATTAATGACTTTGCTGCCAGAGACAAAGCATTAGATTATATTGTCTTCTTTTGTGAACAATTTATTTAGGCATACATCAAACCAGGAGAAAGAGTTTAATTACAATGTTGTTTGAGCTGCGTGGTACTCTGCTCCGTCAATATTTGAACTACACTGAGCAATGAGCAGTTCAGCGGCAGTTCTAAAGTTTGTATAGGAATAAGACACGTTTTATTTCGGGGCAAAGAAAAAGAAGAGGGTTTAATTGGAAATAGGGTGTCCTGTTTAGGATTTTATAGAAAACAAACATTTCTTTATGCCTACGGTATGGGGCAGTACATTTTTTATGGCCTGTATTTGTGCCCAGATATGAAGAAGACAAGATTAAATCAAATCTTGCTTTTGCTCATAACCATTGTAATGATTTAAATGTCGAAATCCAGTTGGTTTAAACCCAAAAGGACCCTCTGATCTGAATCCTCTCTACCGAAACCCCAGCACCTGCAGCCATAGTGCAGACAAACCTGACCATAAACTGAATGAAGAAGATGTATGTGTCCTTTATCTTCAGGTTAAGAGTGAAGGCTACATTCCATAACCTGACCCGATCCTCAATTCCCACCGTTTATGGGGGAAAAAATCCAGAGCTGTTTTTTTGGCCCCTGTGCCTGCTGCTATTACTATTACTGGAACGAGCCCTGCCTTTTAAGTTGTTTATATTATTGGGATTCAGTTTCCTTAGGAGCCATTTGGAGAACGTTTTATCCTTAAAAATCAACATAATAATAAGCTGTTTAAGCATGAACCTACACATTTTTCATATCATGATATGGCTAATGTGTCTGCTCAATGGAGAACCGCTAGGGTTTGTTTTGTTTTTTTACCATGGTCGTATACTGCCCTCATGCGGTTAAAATGTGCTAGTGCCATTCCCCTGTGCTAATGTAACTCCTGTAGAGGGCGCACTTGTTGTAAATATAAGCATATGGGATATTGTATAAATAAAATGCCATAAGTTGTCTATTTGTTCTGTTTTCTGGGTGATTTGGGTAGATGGATTTTAACAAACAACGACCCGTTGCGTTCTTTTTTTTTTTTTTTTCTTAAGGTGACCCAGTGTAAAACATAATTACAAATAATAATAATAATAATAATAATAATAATAATAATAATAATAATAATAATAATAATAATAACTTTTAACGTTATCCAAACATGTTTTCATGTCCATATATATAATTTTCTTTCTCAGAATATTTTATTTTACCTATAATTTGTTGACATCCATTTTATTCTTTTGATCAAGATCAGGCATAATTCTTATATATTTCCTTTTTTTGGTTTATTATCATATTAATTTAATACATTTAATCCTAAAAAAAAATCCTAAACATAATTTTAGGGGGTATATAGGCAAATAAATAAATAAATATATATAATTTTTAAATAATTTAAATTTTAATTAAAAACAGAGCAACGTCAAATGTAGCTAATTGTTCCTAGAAAACATGACAGAACCCAAATGAAAGAAAGAATACACAAAACAAAACGGTTATATATATATATAGAGAGAGAGAGAGAGAGACAGAGAGAGAGAGAGATAAATCAAATCTAATAAATTTGTAAAAAATAATAAGCATAAAAGCAATAATCATAATAGTCATTACCATTGCCATCACTTTATCATTATTATCATTATCGTTACTCTCATCAACCATAAAACACAATAGTAATAACGATACAGTTACTATTAATAACAATAATTACTGTTACATCATTACATCATTATCATTAATAATAATGACAGCAATATCACTGCTACTGATAATAACAATATAATTTAACAATGAAATTTCATGGAAAATATAGAGTGACTGAGTTGACACTGAAAAAAAAAAGTGCTCCCCTTATTTGGTATTTGGCAGTAGACTTGTTATTTGGAGTTATTTGAGGCATATGTCTTACATTTTCTCTTCAGTTAAATAATTCTCCCATTTATCCCACATGTCCTATAGTTGTCCCTGACCTTTAATTTTAAATGTGATTTGTTCCATTTCTTCAGTCTTCTTAATCAGATTTTTCCATTTGTCTATACTTGGACTGTTTCTTTGTAACCAGTGAGTAGTAATTACGAAGCACTTATTCTCAATATCCTGAACAGGTATTTGCCTTCTTTATCTGAAATTTCACTTGGTGTCATTCCCAAGAGTATTACCGTTTTGTCTATTGTACCATGTAGTTTCAATATACATTTAATTTTGTTACATATATTTTCCCAGAATGTTTTTAAAAGTTGGCATGACCAGAAGATATGGGAATAATTTGCTGAACTTTCCCCACAATTTCTCCAGCACATCAATGATACTGATTTTTGATACTTACTTTGTTCAGTTGGTGTTATGAAATATCTCATTTGACATTTCCACGCAAATTCTCTCCAGAATTGAGAGGCTGTAGTTTTGTGTGATGTTATACTTATTTTTTCCCATTCTTTTTGTGACAGCATTACTTACTTACTTAACTTTTTCTTTTAATTTGACAAGTTGTTGTGTTTTAGAATTTGATATAGCACTGAAACCTGATTTTTAGGGTTCAAACATTCATGGGTCCTAGTCCACCATTGTATTAAGGGGTGCTAGTCAGTAATTGTTTTATTATGTACACCTATACTTTTCTCTATGTAACTTCTGACTTGCAGATACCTAAAAAGGTGGGAGACCCATTGCGTTCTGCCCAATTCGATTTACATTTAGGTCCCGCTTCAGAGCACCAGCAGATGGAGCACAATGTCTGCTCAGGGATATTTAGCTCAAGAATTTTTGGTAATGTGCCATTGTTGATATAGGCAAATCCCTTCTCTCGCCAATTGTGTACATACAAATCTGAAATAAAAAATACAACATAGATTTGTACATTTATTGATACAAATATGACTTCAAATACATCACCTTCTTTTTGGGAAATATTTCCTTTCCAGCAGTTTTGGAAGTTACTTTAAAAAACTGCTACATATCTCTGTGCTACATCCAAGACATTTAACAAGGACAAAGTAAGTAATCTCTTCACAATTCATGTGCTGTGTCAAAGTCCATTAAGGCATCATACAGTATATAGGAAGAAATGACATCTTCTAAATATGGCAAAAGTGGCAGCATAGTCGATAGAATAATCTACTTGCAGAATATGGGACAAATATTAAAAAGCACAATTCAAAATACATACATTTGTTATTATTAAAAGCCTTTTGCATGTCCAAAACACTCATGCATTTACATTTGGTGCCATACATTCTTATGGGCATGCACTGCACTTTGTCTTTTTCATGCAAAGAAAATTGTGAGCGCACAAAAAGGTAAAATGGTATAATATGTACAACTGCCAAGAATTACTTATGTATATTAATAAAGCATTGAACACAAAATGAGCTTCAATTTAGATGATCATTAAAACTGCCATAAGCTTTTGCAAGATGTGGTTTGTCATAATTACTTAATACAATATACATTCCTTCTTGTGCAAAAGCATCCAAGTAGGCAATAAACTCATCAACAAGAGATGTCAGTATAGCTACAAATAACTGAAATAACACAAAGGTGTAGCCCTAACAGGGAATGTTGTTGCACATTGGTCTGACTACATTGTGCAGTATTCAAATATAATTTGTCAAGTGGTTATACTATTGAAAAATAAGAAATAAGAAAATATATATATATTGTGAATGTTGTTTTTGCTTTGTAATGTTGCAAATATAGTTTGTATTGAAATAACTTCCAAATAAGATTTTTCTGCACTTTTTTGTTGGTTATTTTACAGTAAGTTTACAATTGTGTGATAGCAAAAAAAAAGGAGAAAATTTAATTTGTCAACTGGACATAGTTTATTTGGTTGAATACGTTTCGCAGCTCATCCAAGCTGCTTCCTCAGTTCTGGTCAGATGCTGGTCGGACACTGCTTTATATCTGCCTGAAGGGAGGAGCTTAATTACAATAAAAATTACTCTGAGACAACACATATTTAAATACAGTTTCAGTTGGTCAGGTGATACAATATGGAGTTGTTAACAGTTTCTGTTAGTCATGTGAGTCTATTCAATATGGAGTGGGAGTGGGGGAGTAGTTAGCATATCCATTCAGGGCCATGATGGGTGTTTTCACACCTCTGGACCTGACCTGGCTAGTCCCATTGTTTTCCCAGTTTGTTTTGATTTAGGTTTGAGGATAGAGTTATAGATGGGAGACAAATGATGTCTGAGACCCCCATTTCTGTTCAAGGAAGGATTCTCTTTCTTGACAAAAATAGCTTCTTTAACTCCCCTCTCAAACCAGTTCTTTTCTCTGGCCAAGATCTGGACCTCACTGTCCTCAAAGGAGTGGCCCGTGGCTTTTAGGTGGAGATGTACGGCAGATTGCAGCCCACCCTGGTTTTCCCGTCTGTGTTGATACATCCTTTTGTGAAGTGGCTGTTTTGTTTCTCCAATGTAGCGCTCACTGCAGTCTTCACTACACTGAATGGAGTAGACCACATTGCTTTGTTTGTGGCTCGGAGTTTTGTCCTTAGGATGGACCAGTTTTTGTCTTAAAGTGTTTGTGGGTTTGAAATAGACTGGGATGTCATGTTGTCTGAAGATCCTCTGTAGTTTTTCGGAAACGCCAGCCAGGTAAGGAATAGTTACACCCTTTCTCCTGGGCTCTGGTTCTCTGTTGTCCTGTTTCTTTGTTCTCTTCGTTTTATTGAAAGCCCATTTAGGATATCCACAAACAGAGAGGGCTTTCTCCACGTGTTGTTCTTCTTTCTCCTTTCCCTCTGCGCTTGTAGGAAGTGCTGAACAGGTAGGAAGCGCTTGTAGGAAGCCCAAGTGGTTCCTACAAGCGCAGAGGGAAATGGAGGTCTCAGACATCATTTGTCTCCCATCTATAACTCTATCCTCAAACCTAAATCAAAACAAACTGGGAAAACAATGGGACTAGCCAGGTCAGGTCCAGAGGTGTGAAAACACCCATCATGGCTCTGAATGGATATGCTAACTACTCCCCCACTCCCACTCCATATTGAATAGACTCACCTGACTAACAGAAACTGTTAACAACTCCATATTGTATCACCTGACCAACTGAAACTGTATTTAAATATGTGTTGTCTCAGAGTAATTTTTATTGTAATTAAGCTCCTCCCTTCAGGCAGATATAAAGCAGTGTCCGCCAGCATCTGACCAGACCTGAAGAAGCAGCTTGGATGAGCTGCGAAATGTATTCAACCAAATAAACTCTGTCCAGTTGACAAATTAAATTTTCTCCTTTTTTTTGCCATGGATTCTACCTGGACGACTGAGGGATTTTACATACATCAATTGTGTGATACTTATTAAATTAATTTTAAATTAAAATTTATTATTATTATTATTATTATTATTATTATTTTAATAGATTTCTGTTGGATGGTCATAGCATTGCCTGAATATCATTATTGGCATGCTCCAAAAATATAGATATTCATGCACACCCCTACTTACTTATGAAGAACCTGTATTTAATGCTGCCAGTTCTGCTTGTATAGGAAGAATAGAATCACAGCAAGTAACAATATTTCATCAAAAACTGTACGTATGTTATAGTTATTTTATCAAGTAAATCTTGCTACAAAAGACATCATGTTCAACCCCATCTGTTTTAGTGCCCTTCCTTAGCCTGAATATACAGTATAATGTAACATTAGTGTTAGGAAAAACTAAAAGCTCATGTGCCAAATCAATGTGCAAATCTCTGCTATGGCCCAAGAATAGCAAAAAGAACTGTAGCCTGGAAGTTAATTTGAGAGCTCCATCAAATGCCAAAGGGAAAACTGTTTCAGTCTCATTTTCAACTGAGCACAAATCTGTGTTTATGCTGCACATAAATCCAAATTGAGACATAGCTGTCCCAATTGGCAGACTGTGTGCTCCAGTGTGTTAAAAAGTTATGTAAGAGTATTTTAAAATAGCTATGTGCACTAGCAGCAAACTGTGTCGTATCATGACTATGCACCTGTCTGCTTTACCAAACCTCATAGTACAAATTCAAGTGTCTCAAAATAGTGTACATTCATAAAACTATTTATTTGTGCTCACTATACAGATTTTCGTCTGGACCGCACAAAGTCGTGAAAGCTGTGTTTGGGTGACAAGGTACTCCCTGGTGAAGAGAAACCAGTGTTGTCCCTGCATCCATCCAAGCATCCTTCAATCCTGTAGGACACCGAGTTGTAGTGCACAGAATTCAGATGGCACCCATGGTTTTCTGCCATGAGGGGACTGTCACAGATGCCCAGCCGGTAGCACATACAAGAGCATAGAGAGCTCAGGCTGGACTGTGGTCTCCTGTCCCCAGCAATGTGGAGGTGCAGGCGGGCACGGTGCGGACTCCTCCTCCTCTCCTGGTCCTCTGCTGGGGATGCGATCAGGTTAGTCCGGCTGGTCCCCTCCTCCATTGGGAGAAAAAGAGTGCTGTGTCTCCGTCTGTTCACTGTCCTCTGCCTGCGTTCCCCCAAAATCCGAAGACCTCCATCTAAAAGCCCCTTGTTCCTCTTAAGGGACACCCGCTCCTGTGCATCTCTCCTCTCGTCCTCAGAGTTCATGGTGAGAAATCGAAGAACGACGAGATTCAGGAAAGCCCCAATGACGGTGAGCCCAACCAGGATGTACATGAAACTGAAGGCTACATATGGAGTTTTCTCTTGCAGATCTTCTTTCTTCTGCAGGGCCACAAAGTCCCCAAAGCCGATTGTGGTGAGTGTGATGAAACAGTAGTAGTACGCGTGGAAGAAGCTCCATCCTTCAAAGTGTGCAAAGGCTGCAGCACCCACACACAGGGTGCCAAGACAAGACAGGAAGCCCACCAGCACCATGTTCTCCATGGACACCTCTGTGCGACTGCAGCCCAGGCACTGCTTTGTCTTGTGGAGGAGATAGCGCACAAACGTGTTCATGCGCTCACCCAGGCTCTGGAACATGACCAGAGTGAGAGGGATGCCTAGAACTGCGTAGAACATGCAGAAGACTTTCCCTGCGTCTGTGCCTGGCGCTGCATGTCCATAACCTCAAAGCACACAGACAGAGATGCATTAAAACACAAGCAACATTGGCATACAGTTAAACTAAGACTCATTTCATTCAACAGGCCTATCTCCTAATACATTATAAACTACACACCAGGTGCCACATAAACTTACCAATTGTGGTAATAACTGTTATTGCAAAGTAGAAAGAGCCTGCAAATTTCCACTGCCTGCCAGCGCGATGAGGCTCAGCCTGTAGCACTACTCGCTCGATCTCACGGTAGTCGTCCTCAGAGAAGCGGTACTTCTTCTTCATTTCGCTGCGCTTCTGCTCCAAGATGCGCCTCCGCGAGCTCTCCGTCTCAGACTCGAGTGCGTCGAACACCGCGGCGCCGACCAGCAGGTACGAGAACATGCACAGGATCAGCGACAGCGTCCGCACGTTCTGCTTTTTCATCTTTGGCATCGGAGCGGCGCTTTCACAGGTAGTCGTGCTCTCACGCGAGTGTCCTCCACATCTGTACTGCAGCCTGTTGCGTAAAGCGTGGGGCTGGGAGCGGGCAGGGGGAGACCTGGGGCTCTGACAGGTGCACGCGGAGAGTAATGTGTGAATATGCGCTTACAGTGACCAGCGCTTTCAGTCTTCTGTTACGCTATCTATTTAAGCGGGAGCTTAGCTTCGCATGCGCAAACCAACTCAAAAGAAAAAAAAAATCGTTACTTTCATAATTCATATTATTAGAGTCTTATCAGCTAAATGAGCAACAAGTTGAGTCCCTCCGGCAGAAACCAATCTACCGGGAGGAGGGAGGTCAGCACCACGGACAGCACTCAGAGTGTATCCTAACAATAGCTTTCATTTCTGAGGCACATATCAACAATCATGCGGGTTGTTTTATCACGTAATTGGCATGAAGGAAGAAGATAAAAATTCTAGTATAGATATTTGATTGACTAAACACCAAATTTAATTTCAGTTGTGTAAAATCATTTTATTTTAAAATAAGATATTGGAATAAGTAAGTAATAGGGCCTACTAAAAACAAGGTTCAAAAACTCAGAAATTCTGGCCTATTTTAAATAAGAGAATAAAAATAAAAGAGAAAAAGGCAAAGAAGCAATCTTCACTACAATGTCGTAGGCCTACTTCTGGAAAATCTGTAGCTCAAGTTCTGTAGGTTGCCATGGTTACTTAAAGGCTAGTAGGTGCCTAAGCTAGTTCATTAAAATTACATAAATATTAGGTAATAAAAAACAACATGTTCACAACAAATTATAACCTTCCAAAGATCCTGTCTCAAAATTGACTTGGGCATGAAACTACTTCTGAGCGATTGCCTGTGTGTCTTTGAAGGGGTCAAATGCAGAGGCCAGATTTGCCCTCATCGACAACAATAGCACACCTTATCAAAGCCTCACAGTCTCATAACAATGTAAAACGAACATATTTATAACTGTGACTGACAGATGATGTAATGCAGGACTGTAGTGTCACATCAGGTGGAGCAGAGAGGTTAACTTGTGCTCTTGTTCTCCTCACTCAGACAGCAGCGGGCGCATCTAAGTGGCCTGTGCTTCTGTTAAATGGCTAAATCAGTACACATCCATCCCTGTTGTGCATCAAACCAGACCCCCATAAATCAATTACACCTCCGCCTCCGATGAGAGAGCAACCTCAAGCATAGACTCAGCCATCAATCCAGGTACAAGCTTGGGAACATAACAGGGAGAAATAACAAATAAACACAAGTTCAAAGACAAAGACATTATTATGCAAGTTTAATACACAATGATTCCTATTATTATATGAGTGAAACTGTTGATATTTTGATGTTACTGCTGACTTGAATGTAAATGACTATAAGCCTTCACTAATGAATTATTCTAAGTTGAAAATGCATTGTTTTGTTGTGGTGGTATGGTTGTAAAAATAAAAAGCTATGCCATACATGATTCTTCGCTGTGTTTCAGTGCAGTCAGTATAATACAATCACGGTAATTTATTTAATGTTTAATCTTTATCTATTTTTGCCTTCATTATTTGAAACATGGTCTTACACTACTGACAGCAAAACTGCTTTTCAGTTTGTTTGTTTTGTACTTTAGAAAAAAGTATAAATGTGTATTTTATTTGTCGACTATCATCCTTTGCATTATTATCATCCTTTGCATTATTATCATCCTTTGCATTATTATTATATTGCATTATGTGAGTGGATTTATGTTTACATTTTTAAATGGGTACAATCCCTCAGTTGTTGTCTTGTCCTGTTTTCTGCACAACAATGAGGACAAAAAATAAGAAACCAATGTACTGGTGGGGAGACTTGCACATAGTAAAACTGAATCCTTACATTGTCAATTACTAACACAACTGCAGTGACAATAGTTCCAGTTATTGATTTTCCACCTCAGATGAAACGCTTTTCTGCTGTGAAATCAGCGGATAGAACATCGGTGGATCTATTTTATGAAGAAGAAGTGGCACTAAATAGCAACACCAAATACTGGATGCCTGCAGAGCCCTCTGGTTTCCACAGTAACTAAGACCAAAAATAGAAACCCACACCAGCGGCCATTCAACACCCAGTCCCCTGTGATAAAGCATGCTACTATTTATACCTTGCAATGGTGAAGACTCTGCCATAAAAAAGTCATGTCACCAATTAGTGTCAAGTGATGGACATGAAAGAAGTTATTAAGCAGTCGCACATCTTTGATCAAATACAGCAGGGGAGGATGCTGGGCATTTCACTTCCCTCTCAGGAACAAGTGGATTGTATTAGACCTTATTAGGAACTATTTTTGTGATACAAAATTCATCTGAGGTTGTTAACATTATTTTGCATAAAATATGAATATTTGGAAACAAATGGCAAATACATGTTATTTTGTATTAATTTAAATTGTTTTCCCTTTTATGTTGCAACTATAATGTGAGAGGAGTGGTAGTTTTTGTCTTTCATGTGCTAAATATGTAAAACATAATTCATTAATAATTTGCATTAATGGTATGCATATAATGCATTCATAGTGTGACGTCTGTTAATAATTCAATGACCAATTAGCCTACCTATCTGAGCTAATCTGTGTTGTAAACTCATTTTGCTCCTCTGATATATACTGAGAGGTGTTGTGTGCATGGAGCCATATGCGCATAACATTACAATGTTCGTTTATTTATTTATTTATTTATTTATTTTTTTTTAGGTTATTTCATTCAGATGAACGCATTTTCGAACAGTAATTTTCCAAGCTGGTTGCGTTATTTCCCAGGTGCACCTGAAGGCAGCAGCAGTGCTGCAGCCGCGGCGCGCGCGCTCCCGGTGCCGTTTGTCTGCGATGGAAGAGCACGAGAGCTCAGGGCCGCCCAAGTCTCCCCTCAGGATGAAGCGGGTCTAACGCCGTATGTCATTCACCCGAGCGAAACGCGTCTGCAGGTCTCTTTTACTCCGCACGTTTGTAAAGACTTTTTCGGTTATGGAGGACGACTGTGTCTGTGAGTACGACTCGACGTGGGACACCGAGAGTGATGGAGAGGACCCGGCTGGAGAGAGCCTCCCCCGGCGGTCAAACCAAGACAAAAACAAGTCATCCTGGACACTAGTCACCGTAGGTGTTGTAATAACGCTTGTATATAAGCTCTTCACATCTGTTCGTTTAATAAAACTCACTGCTGTGTTGAAGTTCTCCACATTCAACTCACGGAGGCGTTGCTATTATCCCCACGACTCTAAGCTAATGTTAGCTGTGCTAGGCTAGCTGACTAGCATAAATGTTAGCACACATTCAGCTGATTTCAGCCTGAACATGTTACTGTTCCATAAATGTGTGGTTCAACAAGCAGTTCTGACTAACGCATGTCTGTTTACTGTAATGTATGCACATTTGGACTGTAACTGAGCTGTCTGATACAGATGTGGTCATGGTACTGAAGCATCATAACTGTATTCTCACTTATATTTATATCTGATATTTTGCAGTGGCACCCCACTCCCCGAAATATGAGAGCCGCAAAGGACATGCAAAACTACAGAAGAGGATATCCAGTGAGTTACTTCTTTTTTGTAATCTTGACTCAAACTGCAATTTCTAAAAGCATGATTGTTGATTTATCACTCAGAACTTGACAGATGACGATTGCCCCGAGGATAAAATGAACAATCTGCAATTTTATTTGAATAAATCCCCATCAGCACCAGATGGTAGTTATTTTTGTTTGTTCCTACACATATATGACACGTTATATAATAGAAAGTGTAAATAATATTTTGGATGTTTGTCGCACACAGATGTCTACATTGATTCGTTTCTGAAGGAATGGAAAAATGACTACAAGAGATTGGAGAGAGTTCATTCATATATTCAGTGGTATGCCATGTGATATTATGTTTGGCAGGTTAACACAACTCAAAAACCTTTTATAACTATATTATAATTTGTTCATTTTAGGCTTTTCCCTTTGAGAGAACCAGGGGTCAATTACATGGCTTCTGAGCTTACCAAGAAAGAGATAGAGGTCAGTTTAACATAAGCCTTGGCAAACATTGCAGAAAACCAGATATTGGTATGGTGCTTTATTTGCAGGCCACACACTAAACATCCCCTCAGTAATTGACTTATGTTTCATAGGCTTTTAAGAAGAGTGGGGACGCCAAAAAGAGACTTGTAGAATCCTATGAACTTATGCTGGGCTTTTATGGTATCCGCTTGGTCAACAAAGACACAGGTGAAGTGAAGCGAGCAGAGAATTGGAAGGAACGCTTTGGAAATCTTGAGCGGTGAGTTTGTGTTTTGTCAGAATTTAAATCTAGCACTTGTACTCAGACTGAATCCTGTTCTGTTTTTCCAGGAATATGCACAACAATCTACGTATCACCCGTATTCTGAAGAGCCTGGGAGAGCTCGGCTTTGAGCACTATCAGGCCCCACTTGTGCGCTTCTTTCTGGAGGAGACTCTGGTGAAGAAGACTCTGAGCAGTGTCAAAAGAAGTGTGCTGGACTACTTCCTGTTTGCTGTTCTGGACAAGCAGAAACGCCAAGAGTTAGTGCGTTACGCCTATCTTCACTTCGAGCCAAAGGATAAATTTGTGTGGTGTCCCAGGAAAATTCAGAGACAATTCCGAAAAGCTGAGAAGCGGTCGGATGTTGTTGGGAATGGTGACGGGAAAGACGATTCACGAGCTAAAGCTAAAGATATGGACACAAAAGAAGATGCTGTCGATAATAAAATAAAGTCTCCAAAAGTTGATAAAACAAGTAATGACAAAATAAAATCCGAAACGTCTCCTGACCCAAAAGATGAACTTGCTGAAAACGGTAATGCTTGCGGTGAGAATAACAACAATATTGTAAGCAATGGAAGTGACTGCACGGACGATGAAGGAATGGAGCACTCGCCCAGCGCTGAAAATGAAGACGCTAAAACTGAAACCAGCTCAGACCAGAAGGACAGCACCCATGAAGCAGACAGTGTTATGCAGACAGACAGCGAGGTCAAAAAACCACCAAAGAAGAAGAGGGAAGATGATGCAGACTCTGATGGGGATCATGGTTCACCTCAGAAAGAAGTAAAAAATGGTTGTAATAAATCGGCTGGTCAACAAACGCCACTCAAGACCTCCAAAGCCTCTCTTTTGTCAGGAAGAGAGGAAAAAATCCCACGGACTGAGTATAATCCAACAACGGACAAGGATGAAGTAGTGGAGATGTCGCAAGAAACTGTGCTGGCTGTAAATGGGTCAACGGAAAGCAGTGGCGACAAAACAGCAGAAGAGCAGATTAACGGGAAGGAATCTGAGCCAATGGATACTGATTCAAGCCCTTCTAATGGGCACAACACATCTGCAGACTTGGTAATCAACAGCAAGGAAGCCGTCAACAGAGCGAATAAGTGAATAATTAAAGGACAGACTTTGAAAGACCTTTTGGCCTTATCTCTGCTTAGATATTTATACGTTTTTTACTTTAAAAAGACTTTGGAATTGAACTAATTTTCTCAAGGGCCAATCAGATCCAATTTACATTAAGTTCTGAACGTATACTTGATAGCATTTTTAACTTTACTACTCTTTGCACTTCAAGTACATTTAGAAGAGTTCTGTTCTTTACTGTAAGAAAATAGTCTGATTGCGTTTCTGCTAGACACAATGTTATGAACTAAAGACTGAATGTCATGATTTAAGCTATATTTAAGTAGGTAAGTATTGTTGCACAGTATGTTCCATTGCAGATTGGGAAATTTTATCTGTTAAAATTGTGCCAAAAATGTCACAAGACTGGTTGATTGTAAAATATATAGGTACAGTATATGTCTTTAAGCAGAACTGAAAAGACTTGGCTGACATTTTCAATCTGCTGTATATTGAGATGAGAATAGCTAAAGAATTTTAATCCAGGGCAATGATTTTGGTCTTGAAATTTCATGATGCATTTTTGTAACTGCACTTATTTTTCCCATGTTGTAAGTTGTAGTATTTAAATAATGAAATGTTAAAAACTTTACAAAAATGCTGAATTCTTTATAAATGAAACTTTCTTGGCTGAACATCTGGCTATTGACGAAGCAGAATTAAAAGCTATATTGTTTTATAAAATCTTTTGTTAAGTTGCTTTTGTCTTAACAGGGCAAGCGATTTGCAAGCCTTTATCTGTTATAATGCATATAATTAACTCTCAACTCTCATTTACCAACAGTAAACTGATGTAAATGTATTGGTGTGACTCATGCTTTAGTTGGAGCGAGTTGGTGAAGCTAGAGGGAGAGTGTGGAGGAGGATTTCATCTTTCTTTGAACAGACTGAAGAGATGCAGTGTTAAGATTGCCCCTTCACTATTTAACAAAGCTGAGTGACAGTGATGCATCCAGTAATATTGTGATGAGGGTCTAGACTAGGCCTTAATGGGTGTACAGTACTCTCTAGTAAACCTTGTTTGTCTCCTCTGTGAGAAACCCCCTCCTAAAACCGCATACCAAACGTTGGCTCTGCCCACTTGTGTCCGAAATGGTTCCCCTCATCTTGGTGCATCCTTCAGCAGTCCCACTTTGACCCCCCTCGCCCCTGTGTGCGGTCCGCTGTGAGTTCAGCCCCTTCGACTGGAGACTCGGGCTTATCTGGTACCAAGGAGGACGCCATTCAGGACCAGTACGCTGCGACGTTAAGGGACTCTCCGTAACGGGCGCAGGGGGGACTGGAGCGGGTACCGGGGATTTGACCGTAATTCTTTGAATCGGTTTTGTGAGGGTGAGCGGGAGCTATGGCGAGGTTCTCCGCGCTCTGGGTGCTTGTACTGTGCCAACTCCTGACGTGGTCATCCGCACAGGTAAGCGCGGTGATGCGCACCAGACTTTCAACAAAACTTCGCTGATTTCCTTTTAACTTTTGGGATTCACAGTGCATAATAGGCTACAGCAATTAACCGACTGGATTCCAGCTACTCTGATTCATTATGAAAGGAAACTTTAATGTTGTGCCTGGGGCTGTCGGCCGAATCGGAGAGAGCGCAGTTGGCTGACTGGATAGTTTTGTGGCATGTTACATTTATACATCTATTCGCTACAGTGTATGCATTATAATTGTGTGCAGGTGGCTACGCCGCTCACATTAGCCTAGTAAGACCGGGTTATGTTTTCTCTGAACCTGTGGAATGCGCGCACTGGAGATCAGTGCGCCAGCGCACAATGCCGCTTCTGTTCACTCAGCTCCAGGTTTGGGGCAACGCATAAACTTAGCCAAACTTTCAAACAAACAGAAAGTCATAAATGCTAAACTAGAAACAAATAATTAACTCCTTGTTAATAAATTTACAAGTGTTTTATGTTTTCTTTGCCGTGAACGTTACTGTTAGATTGTGCGTCTTTACGCGCGACGTTTATGCATTTGGCATAAAGTTAAATTATTCACTGCGGTGAAAATGTGTAAATTCTATTCTAAAACAGTTGGTGCAGGCATATTATTATATTGCTTGCAGTGAATTACACTGCATTATAGTGAATATGATCATAATGTATATAGATTTTTCACACATTCTTACGTTTTCAATAAGATAAGGTTAATTCTATAATTCATATTTCTTTGGTTTATTTATTTTTTCAGAGGCCTGGGCCCAGAGGATCTCCTGGGCAGCCAGGACCCCCAGGACCTCCAGGAAAGGATGGCACAGACGTGAGTTACACCCTCTGCTCTGAGCCAAAGTGCTCTCTGGTGGTGGATGTAATGAACCTAAACAAAAGAAAGTAAAAAAAAAGAAACTGATCTGAAAATGCAGACTTTTATGTATACAAAATTGTTTGTGTGTGTATCTCCTCAAAGCGTCCACAAAGAATCCACGCATGTAATCATAATCATAGTTACATACTCTCAGATCTCATCTGTAAGTGCCATTTGAGATGTGTGTCTTGCTCCTATGCCTCTATTGACAAAATCATTGCTTGAATGAAACTGATGCGTGTAAGTGTAGTATTTTTATGTCAGTGACTCCTCCCATCTGCCCTCCCCCAGTATTAAATAATAACTGTGTTGTCAGATGGGCAGGGTTTCATTATATTTATGAGCATCAAGTGACTTTCACCCCACAGAAAAACAAAAATGTGGCTGTTTGCTACAGGTGTTCCAATCAGTGAAAACAGGTAGCGGGTGCTCTTGGAATAAAAAAAAGGATCAAAATGAAATCCAGAAAAATTAAAAGTCACCTGAGGAAAAGTATAGTTAAAAGGCCCTCAATTAAATGGCCAAAGCCAACATGTATCAACCATATACAGTATTCATCAGGACTTGCAATTGGTGTAATTGATGTAAATGAGTTAAATAATAAAGATACAACATTTCAGATGCAAATGTCTATTTTATTTGTTGAAATCATAAAGGTTGATTTGTAAAAACACTGGGAAATTAGATTATGCAAAATCCAATTTTGGCAATAGGTTTACACTTGTGAGTCATTGCTTAAACTAAGCTCCCAGTTTCAATTAACAAACTGAACTGAAATGTTCAATTCGAGGGAAGCATTTGTTCCTTTTAATAGTAGATATTTTTGGTATTTCTGTAAGGGACACAGAGGGCCCATTCATACATTCCCCAGCCCAGTGAGACCATCTCGAGTTTCAGCTCACACCTTTAACCCCCCTCCCTTTTCCCAAACCAAACGGAGGGTTTATCATGTGACCAGCCACCACTGGGTCAATTTAGCCATGTTTATTCTTTACTGGGTACTGTAGAAGCTTAACATTTTGCATCAAACATGGAATATTGGCTTATTGGGTCAGTACATCCTTTTGGAGAATACATCACTTAAATCTATTTGTTTAATTGTGTCTTATAGGGTAAACCAGGCCCTGCTGGTCTACCAGGGAAAGCAGTAAGTAACTTCAGTGATGTCCAGCAGATCATTTGTTTTAGGATTAGTAATGTATAGATATTCTTTTCTATAGGGACCCAAAGGAAAAGCTGGAATTCCCGGAAAATCAGGAAAACCAGGCTTGCCTGGACTACCCGGAGTGGATGCAAGTTTATAATTCATAAATGTACACTAAAAGGTATAGAGGTCATTTTAAATTTATCATAATGTAATGTGTCTCTTCAGGGTTTGACTGGTCCTGATGGCCCAGCCGGAAAAGATGGACCTGCAGGAGAAGCTGTAAGTGAACAGACAAGTTTTAGTGAGGGGAATGAGATGGAGACAAGGTAAAGTCTATCTGTCAGACCAGATTTGTCCAACTGTGCCTCATGGTGGGAATACTTTTAATGAGGGATTACAATCGGATTTATTTCCTCTAATCCGGACCGGAATGCCTACTGCCTCCAACGAATCTCATGGGATGAAGTATGTGGGTCTAATACTGAACAGGTATTATCCACTGACATGAGGAGAATGGGGAGTTGGTTTGGTATACTTTCTACAGTTTGAAAACTTAGAAGCCAATATTACTCTATTGGTGTAGAAATACACAAAATCTTTATTTACTGGGGTGGTATGACTACATTGTAAAAGGACAGTGCACAACAATACATTAGTCAAGGCAAGTCATTAGAAAGATCCTAGTGCCCAATTATAACATGAATGCTAATTTACACCTGCTGTCCCTGAGCAGGCTGTTTTTTAAAGAAATAACTACTTATCCTGAGAACTTACAAAACTCAATAATACCACAACTCCTTGGAGTTATGTGCACATGTTTTTTTGTTAGTTTTGGTTAGTTAGAGGACATTAAAGTTTTTGCTTTGATCTGTTATTGCACAAAATTTCACTTGTCCTCCACCATTATAGCAAGTGTCTCTTATGTTATGACTGTTATATTACTATGACAACCCATTATTATTATTATTATTAACCTGGTAGAGGACATGTTAGGAAAAACACCAAGGAATCTTGAATGTGAAGCTGCATATTTAGTGTCAAGACAGATAAAGCCCACACAATCAAACTCATGCTTAGACTAATGAGGAAATGTGTCGACAAGTGCTCCTAATTACATTGATTAGCAGACTGTTATCTCACAGACCTGACAGGAATACACAGGCTTATGGGGAAAAAATTTAATAAAAAAGGTTTTCCATATTTTTAGTAATAGTCTGACAGTAGCAGTGTGGGGAGATCAGTGTGCTGAGAAGGCTTATTTGGGTTCTCTGAAGCTCTCACCTCAAAGACAACACAAATACAGCTGTGAGGAATCAACACAGACTGAGACCAAGAGGAAGACTTAACGTGAATACAACAAACAGCAGAATGTGGGTGTTTCAATGCAGAATTAATGGCAATTTGTTTAACGGGGGAAAAAAGAAAGCACAATATTGTAAATAATTATATATATATATATAAGATTAGTTTTAATGAATTTGAGGTGTCTTGACTTGCTACCAATTTTAATAACAAAAGTAATGACTGTCTTACTTCTGTAATGTTCTGATGTATTATGTCTGATGTCTCTTCGCAGGGTGAAGCAGGACCTCCCGGACCAGCTGGACCTCCGGTAAGTAGATCCTTAAAACAACAAAAGCACTAATGTGGACTTTGATGTCTGTGACTTAATACACCTTCCTGTGTCTTCCGTAGGGCAGAGGGAGAGCAGGAGCCCCAGTGAGTACACAGCTCTCATCTATCATTTGCAAACAGATCAAATAATTCAATGTTGAAGTTATACTTTATATAAGCTTGTGCCACAAAACAAAACAATGTTTTATTTTAAGGGTTTACCTGGAACTAATGGCCTACCAGGGGGTGTTGGACCACAGGGGTCAACTGTAAGTATTTTTCAACAAAATATAATTTACAATCTTTTGTTTTATTTGTCATGTTGCATTTATATGTAAAAACCCATAGCAGTTATTACTTATCAGCCAGTTTAGTTTTGTCATAGTTCAAAAGTCAAATGGATGTTCACCTTTGCTCGGACAGGGTCCCGAAGGGCTTCCTGGACTTCCCGGGCCACCTGGTCCCGATGGCCCTCCTGTAAGTATCTTTTACTCATGTTTTATCATGTATAGTATCGCTGATTTCCACTATTTTGTTAGACATGCTTTTATTGCCATCTAGTGGTTGCATGGTTTCATTCATTTTATGAATGGTTCAGTGAGTTGATTGTTTCTTAGGAAAGCTCTAAGATTTACGCTTTCTGTTATGCAACTTCAGGGTCTCCCAGGCACACTTCAAGATCTCAATGGTGACCTTCTTGTAAGTTTCTGGCACTTATACACCACAGTAAGACTCAGAACTAATAAAACAACGTATTTATAATTGTTGTTTTTAGTGTCCAGCTATTTGCCCCCCTGGTCCCCCCGGCCCACCTGGAATGCCAGGATTTAAGGTGAATACAATATACATTTCTTGACAAATGTCATTAATATACTCACTCTTATAGAATGCTGATCTTTGGTGTCTGCGTCTACCCACAGGGTCACACTGGACACAAAGGAGATAAAGGAGAGGTTGGGAAGGATGGAGAGAAGGTGGGTGAAGGAGGTCATATGAATATCATGTGGTACAGTCTTTGTGATTCTAACCAGAGTCTAATTCACCTGTGCAGGGAGACGCTGGTCCTCCAGGGCCCCCTGGCATTCCAGGCACAGTGGGTCTGCAGGTTAGCACACACACTCTGTTATTAATATTATCATTATTACACATCTTAATTTCTTTATGTAAAATATTTATCCTGAAATGTCTTTGTTAAGGGCCCACGGGGTCTGAGGGGGCTGCAGGGGCCCATGGGCCCAGTGGGAGACAGAGTAAGTACTTTTGTAGCCTCATTTTATATAAAACAAGACACTTAAGACTGACCTTTTCCTTGACCCTAGGGGTTGCCTGGCTTCAGAGGCAAACCTGGTGCTGCTGGCCTCATTGGAAAGACAGTGAGTTCCTCTCTGTTTGTAGCACAACTGTAATGTTATTATATTATAATGTTATTGTGCATAACCTCTTATGCACCATTAAGATGGTGGTTGGTCCTATAAATGAATAGCTGTACATGTTTCATCTGATGCTTCCAGGGAGACGCTGGAGAGAAAGGGCCGCAAGGGTTTAGAGGACCGAAGGGCGAGATGGTGAGTAATCAGCCTTAGCATTAATATACAGTACATGTCTGTGTATAGTATATCTATGTTATGCAGAAGAATAACAAAATATGACACTTTCAGGGTAAAATTGGTCCTAAAGGAGCACCAGGAGGGTCTGGGCCTAAAGGGGAGCCTGTGAGTATAAGGCTGACATACAAACAGCACAATGTCCAGCTGACCTTTGTAACAGTCCTGTCTCGTGTCGTTAGGGTATTCCAGGGAGAGACGGCAAAGACGGCACACCAGGACTGGATGGAGAGAAGGCAAGACTCACACTTTCCTCTGAGATTAAATGAAAAATATCTTTATCTCTAAAGCAGGTCCTTAAGTTGGTGTCTGTTGTTCAGGGTGATGCTGGGCGCCATGGTGTAGTCGGAGAGAAAGGGCCAAATGGACTTCCTGTAAGAAATTATATTTTTAGTTTGTGATCAATTTAATTATCATTAAAACGCATTAGATCAATCAACATTTCAATTAGAATAGACACTGATGATTTTATATTTATCTTTTACAGGGGCTCCAGGGAAAGGCTGGCACAAAGGGATCTAAAGGAGGAGTTGTAAGTATAGATGCTAATCAAAACATGTCAAAATGATGTTTTAAGAACTTTAAGAGATTGTTAATTGTTTCCTCTTCTGTTTGTAATAAAAGGGAGACCCAGGGAAGACTGGTGAGACAGGACCTTCTGGAGAGCCAGGTATTCCTGTATGTATCTTGTAGAATTTGGGAGAGATTTCAGTGTTATTAACACTACATATTCTGGGGCTTTTTTACTAAATTGTCTCTTCCTTCAGGGTGACATTGGTATCCCAGGAGAGAGGGGAATAGCAGGGCCTCGAGGAGCAGCTGTAAGTAAATGAAAAGTTTACAACTTACTTTTTAGTGTTAAATGTTCTGGTGCATAAAATAACATATGGATACAAATAGATGTTACTGTATACATATTTATACATATTTATACATATTTCATCAGAAAAGGTGGAGCTCAGTATCCCTTATACTACTTACTACACTGCATCTACACAACAATAATTATATTACAAATTCATTGCACAATGAACCCCATTGCACAAAAAGTTCTTTACATGAATTTTTGATTGTTGTTTTGAAAACAAAAACATATTAAAGTCATTTTAAATATATGTATATTGCTTCCAGCCCTAATTACTTCTTTCTTCGTAATACAATATGAAAAGATTCAGAACAGTACACATGAGATCATGTTGTAGCTTAATGCATTGCATGTTACACTTCAAAATAATATTACTTTTTGTGTCCAACAGGGAGGAATTGGGCCTATTGGCAATGATGGGCCTCAGGGGATCAAGGGCTTCCAGGTTAGTCCCTACAAATAAATCTTAAGTAATTACTGATCATTACAACCTATAATGGGTTTTACTGACTAGTTTGTCTGCTGCAGGGGATGAAAGGAGCTCTGGGGGATCCTGGTCTGCCGGGGCCAACGGGAATCCGAGGAGAGTTTGGTGAAAGAGTAAGTTTGGGGGCTAACTAACTTGTAGACGTAGTACCTTCAATTAATTTGGTTTGTTGTGGGAACTATTTTGAATAGTTGATACAACTTTATAATAACTACACCTTATTTAGCCTTAATAAAACATGGACAAAGACTTCATTAATAGTTTATTAAGAATTATTCAGGCTTAATTACAATTTACAGAGGTTAGGGTCATTAAGTAGTTACTAAGCCTGAATCATTCTTAATAAACAATTTGTTCATTATGAATTAAGTCATTGTTCATGCTTTAAGGCTATTAAAAAAGTGTGATTATTAATAAAACTCATTGTTTTACTGTTATTAGGGATAAAAAAAAAAAAAAGAATACATTTATTGGTGATCTTTTGAAGTCATTGTAGTTTATAAGAAGTTGGCTGTCCAGTCTTCCTCCTGGTGGTTTAAAGGGTATACTGCAGCCAGGGGGCTCAGACACAGGCAGCCTCTTGTTCAGTCTGTGAAGGACAAAGCCAGTCTTTATAACTGCCATGATTTCCTTCACTTCAGGTTTGACTCCCCACTGCTACTACTACCCCATATCATACTTACAGTGACTCTCTCTCTTTTTAGGGTCCAGTTGGTGCTTCTGGGGCTAAAGGAGATATGGTAAATAGTTAAAAAAAATAAATAAATAAAAAAAAAAGTCCACTCCATAAGACTTTAAAAATGTATTAAAGCAGCTGAATAAACTATAGCACATTTTTTGAATGTATAAATAATTTACTTTTTGATTTTAGGGTGTGGCAGGAAGTGATGGTTTGCCAGGAGAGAATGGAGAACCTGTACGTGCCTATTGTTACTATGTCTAAGCATCAACAAAGTATTTTATTGTCATTTGTGATTTAAATTATGTTTTGTATTGTAGGGTCCATTTGGTCCAGTGGGTCAAAAGGGAGAGGTGAGTCTAACTGACTGGAGATTTGTTTGGAAATATCTATGGGCCAGTCTGAAATTATGAAGTAGCTTTTGTTATAATTAGATGGATTTTCAGGGTTGTGACTTCTGAACCGTAATTGGCATGAATCTGAACTTTGAGACTTGGATTTATTACATTAATTTTAGTGTATGGAAGAATTTGGATTCTTAATAAGTTAATATATATTGTTAATATATATATATTTTTTTAACTGTAGCCAGGGAAACGCGGTGAACTGGGGCCAAAAGGTGTGACAGGACCACAGGGTGAGCTTGGAGCTAGAGGACCCCCCGGAAAGCAAGGCCCAATGGGCTTACAAGGAGAACAAGGGATGCCCGGAATTGCAGGAAAGACTGGCGTACCGGTAAATCCACTGAAAACTCTTACATCTTTGCACTCTGTTCAGTGATACAGACGAGTATGTGTGGATGCAGATGACTAACATTTTGTTCATCTGTGTTTAGGGTAAACTGGTGAGCGAGCAGCATATCAGAGAGCTGTGTGGATCTATGATTGATGGTGAGTCTTGAAACAAGATGGATATTTGTTCAGGTAATTATTTGAAAAATGACCAACCTTCTGATTTTGTCTGTCATCAGATCAGATTGCACAGCTGGCAGCTAACCTCAGACGACCTCTGGCTCCAGGACTGGTGGGTCGACCTGGCCCAGCAGGTCCCCCTGGCAAGCCTGGTGTAGTTGGCTCCATAGGTCACCCAGGCGCCAGAGGGCCCCCTGGGTACAGTGGGCTGCCAGGAGAACTGGGAGACCCTGGTCCAAGAGGTAAGAAGAACACACACACAGATCTGCAGCAAGCATAGATATGACAGACTAACAGCTTTTGTTTAAACAGGTGACATTGGTGAGCAGGGTGACAAAGGGCCCATCGGAAAAGCTATTGAGGGTCCTGTTGGAGACCAAGGATACCAAGGTATGGTTCCTTTACAGCAGTGGCAGGTCCTGAGAACAAAACAGAGTTTAAATATGTCCTTTGCTCACATTTGAATGGCGTGCCCACAGGTCTTCCAGGAGTGCCTGGTATTGTGAAGGATGGGCGTGATGGGTCCCCGGGAGACCCTGGTGAGCCTGGAGAGCCAGGCAGAGTAGGAAGGACTGGGCACCAGGGACCCCCTGGAATATGTGACACATCAGCTTGCCAAGGGGCAGCCGCTCATGGGAAATCTACAAACCCCAAAAATCATTAAACTTAGACCACCGGAGTCCAACCACCTGAACAGAGGTGACGCGTGAAGTTAAAGATGTCTATGACAAAATCTTTTAAATGAATTCATGTATCACACTATGAAAAGAGAAACATCAAATGTGATACGCTGGGAGGAAAAATACAAACATCCAGGGAGCAACTTGAATACCAGAACAATTAAAGACAGGCACCAAGCAACATCAGTAAAAGAAGTGGAATAAGACTACGACTGAAGTGCTCCCAATGTCTGATGACAGGACTTGACAGGAAACGAAAAGGAGAGATTTTTGTGTAAAAACTGTACATGTTTCTATGCTTCTTGTACCTAAAATAGTCTTAAAAACATTCAATACAGCTCTGAACTGAATGTGCATGTATAATGGCCCTTAAATGGAAATTACCTCAATAACCAGAACACATCTTGAGTGAAAATATAGTTTCAAATTTCCACATTCTGAATACAGCGTTGTGCATAAGAGCAGTAGAATGAAACAGTGACCTGGGTTCCCAGAAACTGCGTACATAAAGAATTTTGACAGTTGTTTTTTAAAAGTTTGTTTTTTTGTGTAGTGAATTCAAGTATCTGGCTTTGAAAAACAACCAAACCATTTATGAATCAATACATAAATCTAAGATTTGTTTTTTTCAGTTTTCAGTTCAGTTTTAATCCCTCCATGACCACGTCCACTATGTACTGACAGTGCTGTAACTATTAAATTTACATGACTTTAAATACTATTTATTATTGTGGGTGACTGTTGTATGTACAGTAAGATTATACAGCGACATGTTGTAAGAAAAGACAAATAAAGCCACTTTTCAGTAAAAGCTATTCCTTTCTACATATGAACAGTACAGGACAATAAGTGATCAAAATTTTTATTTTATACTACTACACTATTAAACCTATGGGAAAATATAGAAACAATTCAACTTTAAACTAAACAAAACACCTTAACAGTGCTATAAGCATTATGTGTTTAACAAACAATTATAAGAAATTTCATCAACAGGAACAGTTTTACAATTTTCTAACACTTAAAAGTTGAGAAACACTGCCACCATGTGATCACTTGAAGCCCTTTTCAGAAAACAAACCACAGAAGTCTACCTCCTAATGATGGTATGAAGGTAAAAAAAACTTTAAATAATGAAATACCCAAGACAGTTATAGATAAAGCAGCAGAGACTACGGTTCAGCTGGCATGGGAATGTTCTGTGTATCCTGGAGGGTAAGGTCGTTCACTGAGGAGGGGTCGAGCTTTTATCTCTAAAAGCCTTCTCAAACTCCTGTGAACAAGTGTAAGCACATTATATAAGCATATAAATGTATCCTATCCTAGGTGTATCTGTGCAGACAAACCTTTTTTAGCGCGTCTCCATAGATCTGGTTGATGTATCGGAGGTAGGCTGTAGTCCACTGCAGAGTTGTTACTTTATCAGTGTCTGCGTGACAAAAAGGCGCGAGCACGTTCAGCTCATCACAGCACAAACGAATCCTCCTTCTGAAAAGCAGTATGTGTTACTTGGAGAGGTACCAATTTTGATTTTTCAGTTCCGATACCAATACTGTGGCTTCAAATATGCCAGTTGGGCTGGGAATCACAGAGTCATCACCATAATTATGTCAACTGCATTACATAAACAAGTTTTATGAATTTTATGCACTATAACATCAGCCTACCCAGGGACTACAGGTGGAAATTAGCAGTGGTGCTCAAGCCTGATACAATGCATCTCTCCTGTTAAGGTTGATGTATATAGTGTACTGTCTCTGTCTCATTAAATAAATAAACTAAAGATACTTTTTCAAAATAAGCACTATCAAAATCTTCTGTAAAATATACACAAAAAATAAAAGGTATTATAAAAATAAACACTACAAGACATTCAAGGGAAACAACACAAAATTTTAGTAAATTCTAGTCAAATGCTGAAGCATTATCCTGGAACCAATTCCCAGTCCAGTACATTTTTCAGAATCATTGCCCAATACCAGCATCGTCCAGGTGCATCTGTAGTATTCTTAACAAAAGGAAATTACTAATGCTGTATTCTAGTATTAAAGTATACTATAGTATAACTGGCACTCATTTGTAATAAGCTCACCTGCGCTCTCTCTCCTTGCTGTTGTGCTTCTCTCTACGCTGGCTCAGAGGAACAACTTGATGCTCTTTTTTCCTGACACTGCTCCCAGTCTCTCCAGGTGCATTAGATATGTCTTTGGTAGGCCTGGATTTAGCTCGCTGAACACTTTTAGGTGATGGAGAGGTCTTTTTATCTACAAAGACGATCTAATTGCATGAGAAAAGCTCAACATCAAATCCTATGAGTTAAATCTTTTGTACATACCGTCTGATGGGGAGCTGGTATTTGCAATGTGACTTTTTGCTGGGACCCTTTCTGGACAAAGATTCAGAGGAAGTCTCTTAGGAATGATCAAGCTCTGGTGAGGGTTTGGCTCCAAGTGAGAAATTACCTGCAAAGTAATGTTTCATTATGCTGTCGTGTTTTACTTGTGTAAAAATCAAGTAAAGAATAAATACAATTACTTACTGGTGCAGATATGTTGGCATCAGGCTTGTACATTTCTATAAATGGGCCAGACAGCTCATTTCTTGTGTCACATTTAATCCACCTCTGAAGATGGCGGTGAGCACTTGCATCCTGTGTCTCTGAAGGCTGCTGAACTACTGTCAGAAAACTGAAAAATAATACAATTTCAATTTAAAGGTTCATTTTTCAGGAAGTGGGTACACCACTGGCTTGCCTCCTTGATAATATTCCTTTGATATGGCTTGATATGGCTTAAATGTATCTGTCTTAGATTAATCTAATTACAAAAATACTTAAAAAAACATGGATTGTTACTGTGAATCACCTTTCTACAGATCTGACCTGTTACTTGGCCTGGCAACATCACCTGCTTGCCTACAAGTTTTATGCCATACTGTGGATTATTCCTGGCAAAGCTGCTATTGCTTTGCCAATAACACCTCCATGGAGAATAGCTGGTGGCGTACCCACCTCAATAAAAGTTACATAGGTGCTCCTATATGGGGAAAAAAAATTCTAAATATGGCGTGACATATTACTTACTTGCTAAGAACAGAGGACTGAAGATCTTGATGTCTCAAAGTTCCTGGTACAGAGTTGAATCGTTTCTCTAAACAGACTCTGGTATTGGAGAGGCCTTTTGTTTGAAATGGGAGAGAGCCAGTGCCTGATGGAAATGTTGTATTCTCTCCTCTGATTTTGGCCAAAACAAAACCAGGTACCTCTCCATAAGGGGGCGTCTTTAACCCAGGTAAAATAACCTCATGTCCGTCAGATGTAGTGGACAAATCAATGGCTTGAGTGGTTGGGAGTGGTGACATGACTGCATCTTTGGCCATGCTGGTGTTCTGGTCTGCTAACATGTCTGACACTTCTGCCTGTGTCTCCATATGTGTTTGAATAATATGCTGAAGATGGTTGTACTCGCCTTCTGTTAGATTCAGCTCAGGATCCAGCATCTGTCCTTGGTCATGAGACAAAAAATCACTTTGGTTTAGAATCATGTCGTAGCCGCGCACTTTGCCAGGAGACATGTGCTGGTGGCTGCTTTTACAGTCTGACATCTTTCACTGTATGCCGCTGAAAATGAAAAAGACACAGTTCGTGTTAAACAAACAAACAAAAGCTAAACGAACAAATGCAGAAACTACGATCAAGTTGTAACTTGTTAGCTAACTTGTACTTGGGTCATTAGCCAACATTTGATTGGTCGGAGTTAACAGGTGAAGGTGTTACTTAATGCAGTCTCGTATATATCATTAACAAATGCAAATATTAATCAATAATTCTCATTTGGTAACATTAGTATTAATATTTTAGAGTTATGAGTGACTGGACAAACTCTATCGCTCATGCAACAAACCGACCGACGTAATTTTACGTAAACAACGGTATGATAGCATGCTTTGTGATGACCTTACCTTTGTCATATTTTTTAGATTTAATGTTAATTTAATGGTGACTCAATGGAGTTTTTAATACAGTGGACTGACTTGCGTTATCTTGCAGTGGACAGTGTTATACCGACTTTCACCACATGATGGAAGCACGCGCTAGCTTGTGTGCGCTCTTGAATCTTGACCCCTAAACACATGGAAATTATCTCGTAATAAATAGAAAAAGAAGCCAATGTAAGTGTGAAACCTCATAGCTTTGTGTGTAATACTGAGATAGCCAACTATTAGTCACTAAAGGTTTTCTGTCTGTCTTTTTGGAGGAGGTCTTGTGGGACGCGTACGCGTGCGCCTCTGTGCCTGGAGCGGCGAGAGAGAGCGCACCCTGGACTTTTGGACCATTCTGTCTTTGGCGTCAGATGCCAGCAGCAGCATGAGTTGTAGCATCGCCTCGAACTAAACTTAATTTATTCAGATTTTAAGAAACGAATCCTGTGAGATGAACATAGAAGGGGAAAAGAGAAGTACATCTCGTAGCCACAAACTTCTCAAGACGCAGCAACCTGGCATTCACAAAAAGAAGAATGAGAAAGCGCCGAGGGCTAGTGTGTGCGAGTCTCTGAAGGAGGTCAGCTCTATGGCTCTTCTGGAAAAGCGACAGGGGACAGTGTCCCCCTCGAGCCCCGCCGCACAGAGCCCGGGTGTTCCCGGAGCGCACAGAAAACTTTCAGATGCAAGCAACACTTCAGAGGAGCTGAGTAAAGACTCCGGCTGTCTGTCTGCGAAACTGTCCTCCTCTGACAGCGACACGGAGTTAAGCTGGATCGACGGCAGAGCTTATGAGAGCCCAGACAGCGAGGGGAAAGAGGAGAAGGAGACTGGAGTGGAGGCTCCAAAGCCGGGTTTGTTTAGCTCCGCTGGGGCGTACATGGAGCTGATCATGGGGGAGACCACCGAGGACCTGGCCAGGGAGGTGGAGGATCTCAGATCAGAGAATGAATATCTCAAAGTAAGTTAACTGAGTTTCACATAACTTAGTTTGTCAAATAGAATCATGGTGACTTGCATCTGACTTACATCTGAACAATTTCTATGCTGTGTGTGCTTAACCGGAACAATACAAATATGAACAAAAATAGGCCTTTATGAATTATTTGTTAAATTATTCTAATGTATTTTGTATTGGGACATGTTCTTTTATCTGGCCTACCTGATAGATATGTTAAAAAGTTCTGTCTTAGATGAAGTAAACCCTTTTCATTGTCTGTTTAAGGTTTTGGTTTTGTTTGGTGGCTTGGTGGTGCAGTGCTTAGCACTTTTACCTTACAACAAGAAGGTCCCATGCTCTACATTCTTCCATTAACCTACAAAACATACACATTAGTCCTTAATTCACTCCTGACAAAGAAGAAGTGCTGACAGCAGGTTGCCCTGTGCTTGGATGGGTCATATGGAGAGGACTAAGTCCATCAGTGTTTTTCGTTTCAGGACGAACTGGAGGAGCTGCGATGTGAGATGTTGGAAATCCGAGACTTGTTTCAGGAAGAAGAGGTTTACCAAATACAGCAGTTACGACTTCAGCTAGATCAGGCCAACAAAACATGCCGCATCCTGCAGTACCGCCTCCGGAAGGCAGAGCGGCGCAGTATTCGAGTGGCACAAACGGGGCAAGTGGACGGAGAACTGGTCCGATCTCTGGAGCATGACATTAAGGTAAGTAAAGAATAATCAATTAATTATTGTCTATAGATGTCAATATGGCAACGGTAAGAATTTCAACATTATCTGCTGTGCATTTGTTTTGAAGGGTCTTTTTTTGACAGTTCAAAATATCAATGGCAATTGCTATAGCAAGCAGTTTTTTATAACTCTGAACCCCTTGTACTTCGACCTAGATGTAAACCACTTGTTCATGCACTGGAAGAATACTTTTTTAAAGCAGAAGGACATAAAAATGTCCATTCTTTTGACATTGGAAAAAAATATATTGTTTACACAAAAAAATATTATTGAGACATTCTTCGTGAAAACCCCATCGCCTGCCAGGAAACTGTTCTGAAACACTTTGAATCACTCCCATTCCAGCTGCCAAGAGTACAGTCATTAAGTTATGTCTCATTTAGTACTCTTTACAATAATTGCCCTGTGCTTTCAAATGTAGCTGTAAAATATGTTGACACATGGCTTTTTGCTGTGTGGTAAAGTACTGCCTGCTGTGGACCTCAAGCCACAAGAAATTCATTAGCTCCAAATGTCTCCATCATGTGCACTGTTTATATTTGTGCCATGCTAAAGTGTAATTATGTGGGTAGATGTTGCGCATGAGTAGGAGATCTGAAAGCGTGGTAATCTTGCTCAGAACCATGTCAGGTCAGTCCACATGCTTCTGTGGTCACAACTTAACTACTTTCCTACGAATTCCCATAACTATTGCCAAAGTTTTGCCCTCTTCTACTTTCTCCTGGATGTGTCACTGCATGTTTATCTTGAAACTCTTAGTACCATAGGAAAGTGATTCATATTTAATGTGGCTCACAACACACTGTTGTGCTGTTTTCATTTCCAGGTTGCAAAAAGTGTTTCACTCCGACTCTATAATGAGTTGGAAGTGGTGCAGAAAAAGAATTTGCAGTTGGAATGGGAGAACGAGGTGCTCAGTGAGAAAACACAGGAGCTGGAGGTGGCCAAGCAAGTGCTACAGGCCGAGGTCGAGAAGGCCAGGGAGGTAAGACCCACTGGCTTATCTGAATTAAGACCTGGGGTAATTCGCTTAACCAGGCATGAAATGCACCAACACAAGGAACAACAGATTTTAAGGTAAAGTAATCAAGAACACACAAACACTTTTTTTAAATGGAATTATTCTTACAATATTGTTCAGAAAGACTAGACTAACTATTACTACCATAGTAGTTAGTATCTTCATCTTAAAAGTAAACTGAGTTAGCACCAAGCCCCACATTGATGTAGAGTGTGTAGATTTGTTGTCAACACAGCCCATAACTCTGCATCCCTGTGAGGAGCTCACAGCTGCACCCACAGTCCAGTTGTCTGGAGCCTGATGTCATGTGACACTTGAGACTGGGCAGGGAGCGATACGAGGTGGGCAGCTGCTGTTAGGGCTGGGTCCGGTATGTGGATGTCTTAGTCTGCAGGCACAGCTGAGGGGTAAAGCAAAAGGGTTAAACCAATGGCTGTGGGCCAAGAGATTACAAAAATAGACTTTTGAATTTTCCATTTCTGCTTTTATTAAGACAGCCTAAATCGGGATCAGTGTAGTATAACATTCATTGGGCCCTGGCACACTGACCTACAAATATCATTAAAACACTTTTGGGCTCCTCAGAGGGTAGGTGCCGACTTGGTCTGTTCCTTCCTTTCATTAAAGACCAACAGTAAATCTAGGATTCAGTCCTCTGGCAACACAGTACAATCTACACATTAGTCATTTAGTCCTAATGCCAACAGGGAAATCCATTTACATTACCAAATCTCAGAGCACAAATCATTAGTGTGTTTAATATGCAAATTGGATACACGCATCATCAATGAATGTACTGTACTTTCTACAGTTTAGTTACAATTGCAGCTCTGTTATTAATACTGAAGTATCCTGTTGTGTGTGTCTGAGTGCAAGACAATACCAGAGACAGAAGCTTACATTCCTTTCATACTCAGACTTAAAAGCACTGTCATTGTCACTCAAACTGTTACAAACATAACTTTTATTAGGGTTACATTTTACATTGAATGTTTCTTTGTTTTATTTCATTTGCGATTCTGAAGACACATACACTTTGTTTTCTCTTAGAGCTCTGTGAAAAAGAAGAGTGTCAGATCCTCTTGTAAAGCTGAAAAGAGGCTGTCTCAGATCGAGGTATAACATTTGCAGAGCACATTTCTGTTACAAGTAATGACATTTATTGATTGAAGTTATTTGTTTTAAAGGATGACAGCGCTGATCTTAGGTGCCAACTCCACTTTGCAAAAGAGGAATTATCTCTCATGTGCAAGAAGCTCACCAAGTTGGTATCAGACAGCGAGGGCATGCAGGACGAACTGACCAAGTACCGTGCAGTATATGGCGACATTCACAACGCTCAGCTGCTTGAAGGCCAGCAGAACTCTGCCCGTGCCCGAGAGGCAGAGGTCAAAAACCACTTAAAACTGGTGGAGGAGGAAGCTACCCTTTTAAGTCGTCGAATTGTTGAGCTGGAAGTGGAGAATCGTGGTTTGAGGGCTGAAATGAGTGATCTAAGAGAGAAGAATGGTGCAGGCATGGAGGACGAAGAGACCGATAATACTGCAATGGAACAGGACAGAGAGGGACAGACACAGGCTTCAAGGGAGCAAACGATGGATGAAATTTCTAAGGTGCAAGGTGCTGCAGAGATGGCGTTGATTTCAGAGGTCTCTGCTTGTGACATCACTAGAGAGGGTCCCGTGGGTGGCGAATGGGACCCGCCCGATAACCACGAAAGCAGCAGTGACCAAAAACAAGACAACTGCTTCAATTTAATGTCCCAGAAAGACTACGAGACCATGTTAGCACTCCGAGACCACTCTTGCATTCTAAGCTCGGCTATTCAACTGTTGATGATGCCCCCGAAAAATGGGCATTGCTTGTCTCCCTCATGCACATACACTCCACTGATAGAAAATGAGCTGAAGAAAACAAACAGCTTCTTCCCAGGGCCTTTAAATGAGGCGCTGGAGCTGTTTCAGACCATGCTCCTGGCTTTCATCAGGAGGGTGGAGGCGCTACTGATGGGGGGAGATTTAGACCAACGCACATCCCACACTGAAGCCCATGTTTGGCTGCCATGCGCGTTCACTTTCCCATCTGGAGACAGCACAGGCGACATTCTAAAGTCATCAAGTAAACAAGAGTGTGTGGAGGACCTGCGCACTGCGAAGGTGAAAGAGAGAGCCAGTCAGAGTAAACAGACTGCTTTAATACAGACAGATGATATGCACCGCTGCAGGGATCCAAAAATGCAACAGTGTCTGCAGATCCTGTGGCTTCTGCATCAGTGGTGCCAAGGAGAAAATGAGGTAGAATTCAAATAGTATTCAGTACTATTTAAAGGCTGAGAATCTAATGGGTATTCTGGTAGCTTTGGGGGAGATGCAGAACTGATTTACTCACTTTCACTCTTTTTTTTTTAACCCATTCTTACATTTTTTAAGCTCAAAAAACAATTTCTAAAATAATTGTTTATTAAAACTTTGTTTTAGAATAATTGTTTGATAGAAATCAATAGAAATTATATGCTTTTAAATTATTCTGGCAATGCAATACCCAATGTACAAAATGCTGTTTTAACTACTAAGTTTTATTTTAGCAACCAACAAAACCAAACAAAATATATCATATCTGATTAACAGAAACAAACATAACAAAATATACTATTGATATTTATTGAATTCACCATATGCGTTCATATAACCACATATAACCAAAATGCCCATTAGATTCTCAGTCATCATAATAGACATTTTATAGAGTTTAATGTTGAACGTTGATCTTTCTTAAATTTAGAGCACAGGTCTAACCATGTCAGAGCTCAGTGGACTGTTGCGGAACGTGGCTGCACAGCTTCAGGATGAGCCGATGAGATTTGACAGAGAGTCCAGAGCCACGCAGGGCAAGGCAGCTGAGGTAAGCGTGCTGTTTACTCTAAAGGCATGTGTCCCCCCTGCTGCTGTCGCCCGGGCAACAGAACGCAAGCCAAGGAGGTCCTACTGATGATCGGCAGCCCAGGCCTCGTGAAAGGACTCGCCACAGTATTTAGGCTAATCCACTGAGGAGGCTCCAGCCAAGCAGACAGGCATATTTTTATCTAAAGCAACAAATAGCAAAGTGACTTTCTGCATCATCATTGGCATATTATACTGAAATAATACATAAATATTACCAATTTGTGTTATGGCTGTCACAAAAATCTATATCCAAATATGAATGGATACAGAAAACTAGTATCAAAACTCCTACTAATTTGAACAAATATTGAAACTGAAAAAAATCACATAAATAGGACAAAGCTGGACTTTTCTTTGATAGTTTTTGTGGCGTTTATATCAGAACTAGTATAAGACCACATGGATAAAGTAACTAAAAATACTATTCTTTTGTGTTAAAATTATATTCTCACAAATATCATGGTAGCAAGTGCTGAGCCTTATCCTTACGCTCAAAACTTTTAGTATTGCAATAGAACTAATCTGTGTTCTCAGTAATAAATTAAGACTTTCATAATTAGATTAACTATTAATTAGATTTTGTGTTTTGGTTCTCAAGTTGATTATCCAATCAGAAATCAAAAGAAGTTCCTCAATTGCCAGATGTTATGACTAAAATTGGCATCCCTGGCTCAGTTGTGATTGTATTGCTGTTTTGATACTAATTTGTGTACATGTTACAATGAGAAATTCTACTTCGTCTTCTACTTCTACTAATCTTTGTATCTGTTTTAGAGAATCTAGAGATGCATTTGTGGTTTTCTGTGGTATCAGCTGCGTACACATTTTCCTATATAGATTTATGTTCAGAAAGTCTTTTATTTCATCACTATCAAAATAATTTCAATATGTTTTTGTCCCTCAGTGTGCTGCTAGCGGTGTTTTCGACAGTACACTCCCTCTATCTCCCAGGTTTGTGCTCACTTGAGTCTTTATGCTTTGTTTTCTGAATCTTCACACTCTGACTCATGTTTCACTTACTGTTTTTACAGAACACATGTCTCTAAAGGAACCAGGCGCTATCTTTATCAGTGTAACAGAAAAATGAAAAACTGGTGCTACACAAACCAGGAGGCTGCCCAGCTGGACCGAGAAGACCCTGTTAAAACATGGGATCACCTCATAATGCCGCTTAGTTTTCCTGGTCTAGACTTCGATCAGATGTCTATGGAGAGAAGCAACACTGCCCCGGAGAAAACAGCTGTTCGGATCTACTACAGCCCTCCATCGCGACGCAGAGTAGCGATGGCTCAACACAAACAAAGCTCTATGGTAAATAGGGAATCAGTTACCACTACCTCCCCATGGTTCACTCCACCCACATCCTTTTCTGCGCTTGGTCTGGACTCAAATTTAAGCGATGATATGAAAGAAATTACTGCAAGTTTGAGGGGCGCACAAGAGAGATGGGTGAACACAGCTAGTTCAGGTACACAAACTCAGACAAGGCCGCAGATGGTGAGTGTGGCTATGCAAACCGAAGTCTCCCATGGCCCTGTGTCCCTTAGGAGCCCAAATCGTGTCCTGAGCTCTTCCCTTTCCTCCATTCCTCCTCCCCTCTCCTCTTCTATGAATGGGGTTATAGGGCGAGCAGAGCGGCCCAGAGGTACGACTACATCCCCCAAACTTCGCAGACACTCTTCATCAATACCTTCATCTATGTCGCCATCTTCAACTACATCATCATCCAGCAGGGATAGAGCAATGTGGAACCTAGCGCAACAAAATCACAATGGACTGACGTGGACAAGGCAAGCTAGTCAGAGAGCAGCAGTGAGTAACAGCGAGCAGGCAGAACGCAGCATCAAACCCCCGACTAAACCAGCAACTGCCAACAAATGCGGGCTTGTAACCGAGTTTTTACGAAGGGTGAGTGGAAGAGTAGACAAGCCCACGCAGAGTACTGGGCAGAAAACCAAAAGCAGCAGTCCCCTTAAGAACTTGGAGCGGGTCCCGACAAGGCCGTCTGGAGCTCCATTGCAGAGGAGTGACAGTGTGACCAGGATCGTAAACCAGCGCTTCATGAAACAGAGAGAGGACAGAGCCAATGGACAGAGCCAAAGCCAGGGAGCGCGCCTGAACCCTGTCCCAGGAGAGGTGAGGCTTTTAGGCAGAAGGGGTAAAGTGGGTTGTTTTGTCAGATTTTAGAGTGTGGCGACAGGAGCTTTTTTCCAATTATGTAACTTATTCAAAAGAAAACACACAAATGATAAACCTAATCATGTAGCACAACTTCAAGGTCCATCAAATTTCTAATTTCCATTAAAGCTGCATAACTTTTCCAGTCGTGGTTATGCTTATGAAGCATCTCAGCCCACCCGGCTATGTTACAGGTTAGATCTGTAGGGGGATGCCTCTAATACTAAGAATGTTTTTTGAGTTTGTTTGAGCAATTAAAACCCTTGATGAAATAAATGCAAGATACCTGTAATAAGATAAGATAAGATAAGATAATCCTTTATTTGTCCCACAATGGGGAAATTGCAGTGTCACAACGCAAGTTACAGAAACAGTAGGAAATAAGAGCATGCATCAAAATCAAGATAAATAATAATAAGTATTTACAATCAACTAAAAAACACAACACTGTAAGCTAAGCTAAAGGCACAGGAACATTGCACATTTTTGATCTTATTGCAGTACTGTACTGCCATACTGTGGAACATTTCAGGCAAAGGCACTTTTAAATATTTCTAGCCAATAGAATGTTGTGATGTATTTGAAACCCCCATATCTAGTAGTATCAGTAAATGACCTTTTAAGAATAAGAAACTACATATTTACCCGAAGATGGAGTAAGAAATAATAATAATGACAACAATGGAGGAGCGGTACAGTTTGGTGATGAAAAATGGCCGCACATTTTAGATAGTCGAATTAATAGGTCAATATTGACAACTGCAATAAGATCAAAAAATCAGATTCTATCTTAATTCTAGCAGAAGATCTACTTAGTTTTGTTTTAAATGGAAAATCTCAATGTTTTCTGTGTAATGTAATATAATGTAATAGTTCATTTATAATTTTACTCCTCTATTCTTGTTTTTCAGGAATCCAATTATGAGTGTGGCTCTGGTGGTTCTTTGTCTTTCTGTTTTTCACGTCCTGCACGCTCCACACCTCGACCGACTTCACACCAGGGCAAAGTGCAGCCGCGCAGATCCACCCCTCCTCACTCCAGCTGTGCATGAGTCCTGCCCAAAGTACAAATGTATGAGGTATTCTTGGGATTCAATTTCCTGCTTATAGGCGCCATTTTGAGCACTTTTTACTATTCAAATTATATAATATTTTGTTTTGAATAGTTAATTGCCATGGCATCAGGGCTAATTTTTCATCACTCTGAATCCCATGGACAAAAGAGAAATCCAATTGTGTGAATATGTAATTATGATAAAGGGCCCATATCACACGATTTTCCAGTCTATGTTATAATGTTGTTTCCTCATCACAAACATACCTGAGTTGTGTTTTGTTTCATTCACACATATTTAACACACAAACCCTGTATATTTAGGCTTTAGAGTTCTTCTCTCAAACTGAAAACACTCTGTTCCACCTTGGTTTTATGGTAATACAGGCTCCACTGTGTTTTCAGACTCGTTACACGTTCACTAGAATCATTTGGATGATTTCTGCTCTGGTATTGCCAATCTCTAAACAAAAGTTTAAATGTAACTGTTAACCTGAAAAAACACATGACATCACAAGGTGGAACAGAGCATTTTGAGCTTTGGAGATGCAGACAGACTTCTAATAATAATAAAGGGTTATTCAAATGTGTGAATGAAACAAAACACAACTCCAGGTCTGTTTTTGAGGTGGTAACATCATTTTAACATGACTAAAAGCGTACAAGAGTCAATTTTGCGTAATAGACAAGGCCGCTAAGATGAGTTGTATGATGGTACAAGTTACCTGATAATATTCATTTGGTGCAATCTATAGAAATAATAATGTGACAATATATCTTGAAATATTTGGAAATGTTTTATATTAATCTATGTAGCATTTTGTATACCATAACATTTAATTAATAAAAATAATCAACCGACTGAAATCTTTTTTATTACAAAAAAATAAAAATTGTCCAAAGGTTTACACAGTGTTAAGTAAATCTATATGGTGCAATAAATCTATAGGGACTTGTTAATATTAGTCTGTATTCAACTATTTCTGTATCTGTTGTGTCACACATGCTTAAAAAGGGAAAGGTAAGCACTATAAGAAGTTAATAGGATAAGAGCTTGTCACCTGCCGGGAGTATGTCCTCTGTCACTCATGGTGCATGCAGTCTTTGATTTTTCTGTTAAATAAGCACCAGATGGGAATTTCTTATATGTTCAGTCTGGGATTTGGCATTATTTTTTTATTACTATTGTATACATTTAGTTCTTCCAGCACATAGAAATCCATAGGAGAGGAGCAGGTGAAATAACTTGGTCTCTTCTGGCAGCTGTGATCAAGGGCACAGTCAGAGTCAGGCCGTGTCACGTTTCCTTTTGTCACGTGCTCATCCTCATTTAAACATGTAACAAACACAACAATGTGGGTTACATCCCAGAGGAGTCCATCCAGGTTCAACAGATAAAAGCACACATCAGATTACTGCTGCAAACCATGAAAAGAAACAAACTAATGTGTTTTGATCACTTAAATGCAAACATTTTTGATACACTATTCTCAATCTCTATTATAACTCTGTCTGCTATTTCGCTTGGATAATAAAAAAAGGCTAGGATAAAAAAAACAACAAATGCGTTTTAAAAAATGTTGTAGTAAACATGAGTTATGGATACAATATAAACTAACTGATGTGCTCTAATAACTAAAACAATATTGCCATTTTAAGAGAATCCAGCTCAAAATAACATAACGCCGTACTTTGGATCCTTTCCTCAAGAGGGCGCAACAGTAACACGCATTTGATTGTACCTTCTTGGATGCAGTTGTTGATGCAAAACAATAATGGTGGCTAGTGCATCAAATCGGTGCCACTTCTCCACGTTTAGCATGATTTCTGCTTTCCTATCTCTTTTGTGTGCAGATATAGTGATAAAATATTAAGATGGAAGGCCTTTTTTGTAGATTTGAGACGTATAATTTTGAATCGGATGCAAAATTTCAGGAAGGTTTGCGCTCTTTTCCAAACGCACACAGCAACAGCTCAGAGGAGAGTGGACTATTGGACATGAAGCTCTTCTATTACAACAGGTGAGTAGGCAGTAATAGCACTCTAGTTGGTGTATTAAGGTCCATTTTCTTTTCATTACAATTACTTAAGTTCCGGTAAAATGACAGGCCTATGCTGTTAACATCCACACTAAAAATCTGGTGATGTCTTTCTGATTGCTCTCAATAATTGCAGGTTTTGACAAGGAAAACAAAATCGGCAAACTTATTTAGAAAATCATTGTACGGTTTTTGATGGTCAGATTTCCTTTCTACATGTAAACACATGTAAAAATCAAATCATCCAGTTACCGGATTATTCCAGTTATCAGATTTATTTCTGGTCACATAAATGCACTCACTAATGAGTTCAGTCATCAGTGCCTTCACTATTTTTAATCAAACAACTTAAAACTTTAACCTGACTGTGGCCATAAACTAGTTATTACTTAAAGAAGAACTTTTGGTGGAGGATCTGCCACCTGCTTGTCTCCATGGAGATGTTATTGCTTTGTCTGGAATATTCCACAGTATAGGATTAAACGGGGCCACAATACAGATTACCCACGTAGTGCATATTTTTCAAGGTATTTCTGTTAGGAACATAAACAGCTATAATTGAATACTGTGAAATAGATAGTTTAATGTCATACACTGGAACTTTTTAGGCAAGCAATAACATCTCCATGGAGACCAGCAGGTGGCAGACCCTGCACCAGAAACGTGTTAGTGAATACTATATATATATATATTCACTTCTCTCATCTATACTGTTTAAATGATTTTTCTACTTTTTTCTCTATGGCAGGTTTGTGGAGCCCATTGACCGGAGCACATACAAACAGTGGAGGTCTTCAAAAGGGACACCAGACTCTAGCTGTAACGTCCAACCCACAGAGGGGTCCACAGAAACAGAGGCGGCCATTTTGACCTTTGCAGAGGTCATGAAGCTGGTCCAGGAGGGAAAAGAGGTGCCAGGAGTGAAAAGACTGGACATACAGCCAACCAATCAGAACCCAGCCCCATCTCAAATGACAAGGAGACTGAAGCCTTGGGAGCTGACTTGATACTGAATATATTAAGAGTATGTCTGTGGACCAAAGATAAAGATATGTATTTATTGTTTAGGGTTAGGGCTATCTACCATCTGCTTGTCTCCATGGAGATGTTTTAATTATAATGTTTCTTATTATGGTGTATATCTATCATGCTTTTATTCAATCATGTACAGATTGCTAAAATAAATGCCTCAGAAAACATTATATATTCTGTGAATGGATGCGCCTTTCTACAGATCTGACATGAAACTTGGCCTAGTGGCGTTATTTGTTTGCCTCTGTGGAGATATTTAATGCAGGTGTTGCTATAGAGGTTATGCAAATGACATCATAGCCTTTGCCACTTTATTAGTGAGTGGCAAAGGTAAATAAATGTGTCACTGATGAGTAATGACATTTTCTACTGTAAAAGCTCAAAACACATCCAAAATGTGAAATAGCTTTTATCATGCACATTTATCACTGAAAGACTTTAGGATCAGACACAGCTGAATAGGGAAAACAATCAACACAAACACATTTTAAGGCAGAGGTTTTTAAGGTTTTTTTGCACACATGCAAAAACAGCACCATGGTAACATACAGTACATAACAAAGAATATGAGGTACAGACTTTAAAATTTACAGTACAGTAGAAATGTTATGATTTGCTTTTGAACAAAACACAAATCAAAAAGTGTCACTGATCTTAAAATGTAGAAGTTATAGCACCAGTTTTAAATTTTCTGCAAGTAGTACAAAAACTTGGAGCAGTCAAAATGTGGTAACAAACAATAGCCCTTTGTAGGAAAGCTTTGAGGACACATGAGATCTATACACTGGCTTCACACAGCCTTGGTCATTTCACCTTCACAGTTTTACAGGAAAGCTAAAAAAAACAGTTCAAATCAACAGATACTGCATCTTTCTCTCATGCCATATTTCATTTAGCACCAGTGGCATTCATGGTTATTAATAGGTTGCATTCGTTTAAGAGTTTGTATGCGCATTTCCTGCATTACAGTATTCATACAATTCACATTCCAAACAGTGCATGATTTTCAACAGGTACATTTTTGTATAACTGTGTCATCAAAGCAGCACGGTGGCTGAGTGGCAACACTCATGCCTCACAGCAAGAAGGTTACGAGTTCGATCCCCGGGTCGCCCGGGCCTTTCTGTGTGGAGTTTGCATGTTTCCTCCCCGTGTCTGGATGGGTTTCCTCCGGGTACTCCGGTTTCCCCCCATCAACCAAAAAACATGCAACACCCCTGTGCTGGCGTAGTTTTTCCCTCCACCAGCAGGAGGCACTGTGTTTGTTAAATGCTAATGTTCACTATTAACTGCTGTAGAGTTAGAAAATGCAGCACACTTTGTAAAATGGCTGACTCAGCAAGTTGTCTGATGTAATCTACATCCATCCTTCTTTGTTGTTTACAGAAAGCATTGCTTGTAAGTATTTTATGTTAAATGAGAGTCTTAAGAGACCATATTTTGCAATTATCTGTGCATGTGTGTACTTGAAGATTACCTTTGTTAGATTTAGTTTTGGCAAATGTTAGCTGAATTTAAGCTACCACGTGTGTGTATGTCGATTACTGCACAGCCTAAAATACTGTTTATTTCTTTTCTGTTGTAGTTTCACTGTTGATAATTGAAGGCAACGTCATTAAAGTGGACAATACACCTGTCAGTTGTCAAGGAGTTTATCTATCTGCATAGCTGTATCCGTCTTAACAGTGAGGGCAGAATAGTGAAAAAGCATCTTACTACGGGACGACAACTGGATGTTACATCAGCCTCAGCAAACATGTCTGAGGGAAAAGCGTCATCAGTCCGCTCAGAGAAATCACATGCATCAAGTAAGTCATCTGCCACTATGGCCGCTTTAAACGCTCGAGCCAAAGCCGAAGCAGCCCGCAAAAGAGCAGAATATGCTAAAAAGGAAATTGAAATGCAAGTCAAGAAAGCAGAGCTTAAAGTTGAGGAAACGCGCCTAGAGGCCACACTACAGGCCCTCCAGCAGGAATGTGATGCAGAAGCAGCACACGCAGAGGCAATTGTGTTTGAGACAGCAGCCAATGATCTCGAAGAAGAATGTGGATGGGTGCCTCAGAAGGCTGATACATTGGACCGCACCTTTAACTATGTAAAAGACCAATTCATTCTTAAAGATAGTACAAGTCCGTTCGATAACACTGAGTACAATGCAATGCCGACACCAAATGTCACATTCCACAAACCAAAACAAGAACTAGCCAAGTCTGCAGACACTCTAAAAGAATACACCCTGCTACCCCTCAGTGCTAACAAACGTGAAGACTTTCAGCAGCCTCCCAAAAGCATCTCCACGCGGAAAACATCACCAGAGGTGTCACCAAGATTCAAACATAAGGTAAATACACAACAAGACGACATATCTGACATTGCCAGATTTCTCGCAAGACGTGAGTTGCTCACTGGTGGCCTCCAAAAGTTCAGTGACAAAGCTGGAGACTACTGGGGATGGAAATCTTCGTTTGTAAATGTGATTTGTGACTTAAATCTAACTGCCAGAGAAGAACTTGATTTGTTAATAAAATGGCTTGGAGCAGAATCTGTTCAATATGCAAACCGCCTAAGAGCAGTGTATATTAACAATCCGGCCGAGGGACTCGCTAAAGTGTGGGAAAGACTCACTGAGTGTTACGGCTCTCCTGAAGCTCTAGAAAAGGCACTGCTCGACAAACTGGAACGCTTTCCAAGGATCTCAAACAAAGAGCCGCACCTTCTGAGAGAACTAGAGGACTTGCTTTTGGAGATAAATGCCGCAAAAAGTGAAGGGTACATCCCAGGCCTACTGTACCTTGACACAGCAAGAGGCATTCATCCAGTGGTGGAAAAACTACCCTTTGGCATGCAAGAAAAGTGGATGAACTACGGGTCTAGATACAAGGAGGAACATTGTGTGTCATTTCCCCCATTCTCTGCATTTGTGGCATTCGTCAGCAAGGAATCAAAAATGCGCAACGATCCCAGCTTTAGGCATTCTGTGAAGCCACCTCCTGCCCCCACCAAGATAGTCAAATATCACGAACGGCACACAGGAAGAGAACCCATCTCAGTTATCAGGACAGAAGTAGTAAGCACCGAGCCAAGATCAAGCCAAATAAACATTGAGGACCCAAATAAAGAATGCCCTATCCACAAAAAACCTCACGCACTCAAAAAATGTAGAGCATTTAGAGAGATGCCCCTGGAGGAGAGAAAGGCCTGTCTAAAGAAGAATATGATATGCTTTCGATGCTGCGCCTCCACAAACCACCAAGCTAAGACGTGCAAAGCAGAGATTTCCTGTTCAGAATGTAGTTCCAACTTGCACACCACGGCTCTTCATCCAGGATCTGCACTGTCAGCTACCTCTACAGAGCCTGCAACACAGCCCGCAACAGCCAACGGCGGGGAGTGTAATGTGGCATTGCCCACAGCCAACTCTAAATGCACACAAGTCTGCGGCAGCGAAGTTGAAAGTCACTCATGCGCCAAGATCTGTCTCGTGTTCATTTATCCAAAGGGTTCACCTGAGAAGAAACTCAAAGTCTATGCCATCCTGGATGACCAAAGCAACAGGTCACTTGCCAGATCATCAGTTTTTGACACATTTGGCATCACCAAGAATTCCTTCCCATATAAACTGAGAACCTGTTCTGGGTTGGAGGAAACAAGAGGAAGGAGAGGATACAACTTCATTGTGGAATCAGCAGATTGCAAGTCACGTCTAGAGCTCCAAACACTTATTGAGTGTGACATGCTACCTGACAATCGCAATGAGATTCCCACCTCCGAAGCTGCTCGAAACCACTCTCACCTTCAAGAAATTGCAAATGAAATCCCAGATCTTAACCCTGAAACCCAGATCTTGCTTCTCATCGGAAGGGATGTAATTCAGGCGCACAAGGTTCTTGACCAACGTAACGGCCCTCCTAATGCACCTTTTGCACAGAAGCTAGCTCTAGGATGGGTGATCATTGGGAATGTTTGCCTGGGTCGAGCTCACAAACCCGCACTTGCAAGTGTTTTTAAAACAAACATTTTAGACAACGGTCGACCCAGTCACTTCCTACCATGTGGAAACACATTCCAAGTTAAAGAATGTCTCATCACTCAAGATTATAACAAGGTCAGTCCTTCCAATGGGACAAGGAATGCCTCCATCGGAGAAACAGTTTTCCAGCAAACAAGTATGGACGAAAGACCTGGCTACTCCCTGGAAGAAAGAGCCTTCCTGAAGATAATGGATGAGGAAGTCTACCAGGACAGCACAAACAGTTGGGTTGCTCCTCTGCCTTTTCGTTCACCGAGGCCACGCCTTCCAAACAACAAGCAGCAAGCTATCCAACGCCTTGCCTCAGTTCGTCACATGCTGAACAAACGTCCTCAAATGAAAAGTCAGTTTCAAGACTTCATGCAAACTTTGTTTGACAACGGCCACGCAGAGATAGCGCCACCTCTCAGTGAAGACGACGAGTGTTGGTACCTTCCCTTCTTCGGAGTGTACCACCCCCGCAAACTGGACCAAATACGAATCGTCTTCGACTCAAGTGCACGACATAATGGAGTATCCCTCAATGACGTTCTCCTTACTGGGCCCAACCTCAACAACAGCCTGTTGGGTGTGCTGATGAGACTCCGTGAAGAAAAAGTGGCTGTCACGGCTGACATCAAACAAATGTTCCATTGCTTCGTGGTCAGGGAGGACCACCGGAACTTTCTTCGTTTCCTCTGGCATCAAAATAACGACATGGACCAGCCAGTAGTCGAGTACCGGATGACAGTGCATGTCTTCGGCAACAGTCCATCACCTGCGGTTGCAACCTATGGACTCAGAAGGGCATCAGAAGACCAAGAAAAGGAGGACACTACCACACGTCATCTGGTGGAACGCCATTTCTACGTGGATGATGGTCTTGTCTCTTTCCCATCAAGCACCAAAGCCATCGCAGTTATGCAGAGGGCTCAAGAAACTTTGGCCTCATCTAATCTGAAGCTACACAAGATTGCCTCTAACGATGTCACAGTGATGAAGGCATTCCCCAAAGATGACCTAGCCAAGGGTCTAAAGAATCTTGACCTTGGAACAGATCTCCCACCAATGCAAAGGAGTCTTGGGATAAGTTGGGATATTGCAACAGACGAGTTCACCTTTCAAGTGTCTACAGCTGAGAAACCCTACACTCGCAGAGGGGTCCTGTCCGTTGTCAACAGTTTGTATGACCCTCTTGGCTTCGCAGCTCCAGTCAGCATCAAGGGCAGGGCACTTCTGAGAGAACTCTCCATGGATACATGTGAATGGGACGATCCACTTCCAGGAAGGCTGCTCGAAGAGTGGAGCATGTGGAAAGAATCTCTGAAACTTCTTGAAGAGGTCAAAATACCAAGAATGTATACCTCCATATCCTTCTCTGGTGCAGTAAAAAGGGAGCTTTGTATATTCTGCGACGCCTCGACCAAAGCGATTGCTGCAGTAGCTTACGTCATGCTCACAGATTCAGAAGGCAAGAGTGAACTCGGATTTACGTTCGGCAAGGCAAAGCTTGCTCCGCAACAAGAAATAACAATTCCCAGGCTTGAACTATGCGCAGCTGTTCTCGCCGTTGAGATCGCAGACATCATTTCAGAAGAGATAGATGTTCCCTTCCACTCTACAAGATTCTTCACAGACAGCAGGGTAGTGCTTGGATACATACAGAACGAATCAAGAAGGTTCTACATCTATGTGTGTAACCGAGTACAAAGGATTCGAAAGTCATCCAGCCCAGAACAGTGGAACTATGTTCCTACAGACCTTAACCCAGCCGACATCGCTTCAAGGTCAATCCCAGCAAATGCTCTCACATCAAGCATGTGGCTTAAAGGACCAGACTTTCTGTTGAGATCAAACACAGAACAGACTGAATCCTCTTTTGATCTAGTCAACCCAGAATCTGACCCTGAGATCCGTCCTACAGTGACAACTTTCTCAACTCATCTCATAAACTCTTTTCTCGATCCAAGACGCTTCGAGTCATTCTCAACCTGGGGGTCACTGCTAAGGACTATAGCAAGGCTTGTACATATCACCAGAAGCTTCAAGGGAAACATTTATGGAGACAAGTGTCGAGGCTGGCATATCTGTAAAAAACTCAGCCCGGAGGACTACAGTAGAGCAAAAGGTGTCATCCTGAGCTGTGTTCAACACAAGACATATTCAGACGTCTTCACATGTCTTGAAGCCCAAAGGGAGATTTCCAGACAAAACCCTCTCAGAAAACTGTCTCCTTTCAAGGACAAGGCAGATTGCCTCAGAGTTGGAGGTCGTCTTTCACAAGCCAACATGCAAAGCGATGAAGCTCACCCTTTCATCATTCCTGGTGACCACCATCTCTCCACTCTATTAATACGGCACTATCACCAACAAGTACAGCACCAGGGGCGCCATTTCACAGAGGGCGCCGTGAGGTCGGCTGGTTTCTGGATTGTTGGTGGAAAGCGTAGCATCAGCTCAGTCATTCATCACTGTGTTACTTGCCGAAAACTCAGACGGAACACAGAGACACAAAAAATGTCAGACTTGCCCAATGATCGTGTGACAGTTTGCCCACCATTCACTTACGTCGGAGTCGATGTCTTCGGACCCTGGACAGTTAGCTCTCGCAGAACACGTGGAGGTCTTGCCAACAGCAAACGCTGGGCTGTCATCTTTACCTGCTTGGGTACCAGGGCCATTCATGTTGAGGTCATCGAGTCAATGGAGTCATCCAGTTTCATCAATGCCCTGCGACGATTCATCTCCATTCGTGGACCTGTAAAACAGCTGAGATCCGATTGTGGAACCAACTTCCTGGGGGCATGCAAGGAACTTGGGATAACTTCGAAGCACTGCAACAACAAGGAAATTCAAGACTTCATGTCCAAGAATGAATGCACATGGATTTTTAACCCTCCTCATGGCTCTCATATGGGAGGAAGTTGGGAGCGCATGATTGGGATTGTGAAACGCATATTGGATTCGATGCTAACTTCCAACCCAGTTTGTGTGCTGACCCATGAAGTTCTTGTTACCCTTTTAGCAGAGGTAACTGCCATTGTGAACTCTCGACCGCTCATTCCAGTCTCGTCAGATCCAGACTGTCCATTCATTCTCACACCTGCTACCTTACTCACCCAAAAAACTGGATCCCCACCTATACCTCCTGGAAACTTCAACAAGAATGACCTGTTTGGACGTCAGTGGAGACAGGTGCAACATCTCTCAAACATCTTCTGGCATCGCTGGAGAACACAATACCTGCCGACACTTCAAGAACGTAGGAAATGGCAATCCCAAGGTCCAAATCTACAAAAGGGAGATCTTGTTCTTCTAAAAGACAACCAAGCCAAAAGAAACCATTGGCCCATGGGGGTTGTGGTCGAGACTTTTCCCAGTCAAGATGGACGAGTTCGAAAGATTGAAGTGAAAGTTGCTTTTGAAGGAACCTGCAAAACCTTCCTGAGACCAGTCACAGAGACTGTACTCCTCCTGCGTAACACTGATAAAGACATTAGTTCCAAAAAATAGTGGTGTGACATCCTATGAATGTCAGACGGGGAGTGTGCTGGCGTAGTTTTTCCCTCCACCAGCAGGAGGCACTGTGTTTGTTAAATGCTAATGTTCACTATTAACTGCTGTAGAGTTAGAAAATGCAGCACACTTTGTAAAATGGCTGACTCAGCAAGTTGTCTGATGTAATCTACATCCATCCTTCTTTGTTGTTTACAGAAAGCATTGCTTGTAAGTATTTTATGTTAAATGAGAGTCTTAAGAGACCATATTTTGCAATTATCTGTGCATGTGTGTACTTGAAGATTACCTTTGTTAGATTTAGTTTTGGCAAATGTTAGCTGAATTTAAGCTACCACGTGTGTGTATGTCGATTACTGCACAGCCTAAAATACTGTTTATTTCTTTTCTGTTGTAGTTTCACTCTGTTGATAATTGAAGGCAACGTCATTAAAGTGGACAATACACCTGTCAGTTGTCAAGGAGTTTATCTATCTGCATAGCTGTATCCGTCTTAACAGTGAGGGCAGAATAACCCCTATGAACAGTTTACGATCAAGGACCGTCAAGGAATTCCTCCCTCCTGTGGGCTCACCACCTGCAGAGGGGTTCATAGGGGTCTGGGTCTGGTGCACAGAGTAATGGGCAGCGTGCTGCCCCCGCGACCCAGCCGGATTAAGCGGGAGAAAATGGATGGATGGATGGATGGTGTCATCAAAGCGAAATATACACAAATTCTCTAATACTTAATAAAAAAAAATCTAATCTCTAATTAAAAATGTATAAAGACTAAAAAAGTATAAAGACTATCAATGGCATCACATTTAAAAAAAAAGATTAAGTTAAAGATAAAAAACCCCTAAGATTTCATTGTTTACATGTGGCAGACGAAAACTACCAAACTGAAGAAAGTGGTGACAATTTTTAAAAGCTCTAAAAATGATCTTAAATAAAAGAGTTCATTAAAAACAAATCTGGGTGAGGTAGATTAACTGAGCACCTTTAAATGCAAAGAAGTTTACCTATTTTATCTAATTGCTGGTTATATTTCCGTTCCCATCAAGTTTAGGGGACAACTTGGAGGCACTTGGACATTCTTTGATGCTGGTTTAGTTCCCAGTCTCACATTCACACTCAAAATAGTCCTTTAGAGGAGAGAAAAGATGGCGGATCACAGGGACACTCCAGGAGCGACCTAAAACCTTCTGTCTCTGTCCACGGCCCATGTTGTTCACATCGGTATAATGTTTTGGAAAACCGAAGATCCTGGAAAATAGAAAATGTTAATGAATCTCCAATGATGACTAGTTTAAAAAAAAAAGTGTTTGTTATCCACTTCTATGCTATTATTTCTTATTAACTAAACATTAATGGTTATGTGGACTATACAGACTCAGCACAAAGACATTGACATTAAATTAAATGGAAAAAAGATGTGATTTTAATAATACATTTTATGCATAAACATTCTCTGCCAAGAAGTCTTCATTTAGCTGCTTAAATTTAAAATGAAATGTATTTAGATATAAATTATTGTTTGACTAGTGTACTAATGGAATAACCTCTGACTTGTCAACTACTAAAATAATTGTTAGTTGCAGCCCTATTGTTCATGTTCATTGTATATAACTGGTATATAATCTGATGCTTACTGTTCAAGTTCTGTGCACCACAAGCTATCTTCTTTGCCGTTCATTAAAACAGGGTAAGGCCCACTCTTCCCCTGTCTCAAGGAGTTCGACTTTGTTGTTATAGTTCGCACTTTGTCAAACTGCAACAAAATGTGAAAATTTGAAAAAATAATGATAACAATACATTTATAATCTCAAACCCACCTTGGCAAGACGTCCAACTTCTAAACAGTCCTGCAGATACGCTTTGTCATGCAGAGACGTTGCCAGTGGTCTGTAAAATGTAGGCAAACCAAGAATAATTAGTTAGTACACATCAAAAGCTGTCATTGCATATACCCCAGATCTGTAATATCATCTTTACCTGTTCATTCCAGGGAGATTGCCCCAAAAGTATCGTGCTCTGTGTGCAGGGCTGACTTTTACTGCATCAATTAGAATGGGATTGCACTGAAATAAGAATAATAAAAAAATAAGAATCTGGGACTATGTTTAAACCACGACTACAACAGAAACAAACTAACTGTACATCAGCACAAAATTGTGCTCAAACCAGGACCAGACCAATATAATACCTCAAGGAACCTGCAGATGTCCGCCTTGTCATTGCCGCTCATGAAGACTACGTTTTCAAACAACCAGAAGAATGGCCGGTCCTCGTCTTCTCTTGGCTTCAGCAGAGTGAGTATCCGGTAGAACTCAAAGAACAGCCTGCCAGTGCCCTCTACAGGAAGAATATATTTATGATTTGTACAAGAATTGAAATCCACTGATCTAACCTATAACTTATCTTGTTGTCACCTGCTTGTCTCCATGGAGACAGATTTAATGCAATACTGTGAAACCCCAAGTAAACACCCCAAGCAAAGCAACAACAGCACATGAAGGCGCTGTCCCAATACTTGTGCAAATCAGATGCAAGTTCATGTGAAGTGCGCAGGGTGTCCCAATTCTTCAGTATGTTTTGATACGCACTTCACCATGCCATTCTCTCTGCGCTTCCAGCAAGTGTGGAGCGACACGAACTTCAAGCAAGAACATTCCCCCCAGTGCATTTCACTGGAATGTTTCCCAACAGCACAGTGGATGGATACAATGGAAAGGAATGGCTTAACAGTTAACCTGATAATATTTTCAATAAATATGTGAACTGTTGAGGTAACCCCAGTGTAAAAACACAGATGTTACCTGTTTATGGCCAATTCAACAAATGATTAACAGGGCTAGCCTGTAGGTTTCAGATTAACTGAACTGCAGTTTAACAGCATCGCTAACAGCTGTTTAACACAGTTTGGATATTTACTCTCCCATATCAGTATGTCAGTCATCTGAAGTGTGGACGGTCTCAATCCTCATTCATGCACACGCACACTTCAATGCACACTTCACTGAATTGTGCAGTGCGTAGTGTGGGTATTGGGACAAGACCGGAGACAAGCAAGCAGCAGAAAGCACATTTAAATCATGCCAAAAAATTTAAAGACATTACCAAATAATCCTTTTCGCAGAGGATTGACTATGGACAGGTCATTGCATGGACTCCCTCCAATCAGAAGGTCAAAGGGGCCCCATTCTGTCAGCTACGAGATGAAATAACATGCTATTTAATAACATGATTATAATAAGGCATTAATTCATAGTTTTTCCACACTTACATGCTTCCTTGTGATAGAACGCACATCATTGACATACTCTATCTTTCCCTCATGTTTGATCATTCCCACAGCTATCGAGTCGTCGCAAATTTCTGAAGCAATATAGCGCTCAATCTTGAAGCCCAAGTCTTTCAGCACAAGGTATCCTGCCATAAAATATTCTGTGTTACATGTTGAAGTATAAAGTTGAAGTTACATTTACACATCGAAATATATGCTCATGTAAACAAACCTGTTGCAATGCCATCAAACAGAGAAAGCACTCTGATTGGTCTCCGCTGAGCTGCAGGAATAGCTGGATAAAGTCTATGAGGTTCCTATTACAAAAAAAAATAGAACATGTTGTAAATTAAACCTTTTCCCTGACATTTAACAAACTAATTTTTGTTACTTACAAACTCAAAAGCACTGTTATTGGCAAAGAAGTCCTGCACCCTGATGCTCCAGTCCGGCCTGAGTTTGAGGTATCCTTTGCACTCCGAGGGCTGGCACATGTAGCAGTGCCACGGATCCACTTCTTTGAGCTGGTCGAATGTCCCGGGACCAACTAGAATCTCAATGCAGTCTTTACAAAAACATCTGTGACAGAAGTAAGACACCTTTAAATAGGTCTGTGCAATCTGATTTTAATCAAGACTGAGATTGACTCATCCTGATTGTCAATGATGAGGGCTTTTTAATTGAGAGGTCTACAGCCCAGTCCTCTGTCAGTAAAAGTATGTGATTTGAAGCAAAGTTTCAGACTTTGGAGGAATAAATTTCACTATTGTGTGTCAAATGGCCTTGATTAAAAGTCTGTATTGTTTGTGTTTAGGAAATAAACACTGAATGCAGTTGAAAATATGAATGTGAATTTTTTTTTTTTGCGTCTTCTGTCTTTTAAACACATTATTTTAAAACATAATTAGACATAATACGCAAATACTTTTCCATACATTGGAGCCTTATATAATATTTCAATAACAGTGCTCACCTGCAGCAGCTGGGGTTTTCACAGAGGATGACCTCAAAGCCTGCGCAGCACACAGTGCAGTAGGACTGGTACCCGTCCTCATCGTATCGATAAAGCGTCTCAGTGAAGTTTTCCTACATTAACATGTTACAGACAGATGGCAAATGTTGATAGCGACTGATTCAAATGTGTGTTAGTTGTACAAATAGTGGACTGAAATGAAGACAATCCACATTACAAAAGAGAGAAACAGATTGTGGTTATTACCTTGCATTTAGTACACAGACTTCCCTCAAATAGTGGGTGCCGTACATCAATCTCAGATGCTCCACAAGACAAACAAAAATCTGTAATGAACCACAACTTAATTTTTGTTCAGTCACTTGGTTCAATGATTGTTTTACTTCATTTCTTAAAAACGTACCTTCGAGAGTTTTGCCTTTATTTCTTGCTTCTTTGAGGCTATCCACCATGGTCTCTATAATAAAACAATTTGATAAATGCAATGTAACATACAATTTCAACAACCAGGTTAATATAAGCAGAAATATATCAGCAGAAAAACATACGTCTGCTGAAGGAAACCAGGGCCAGGTGTGCTTTGCTTTTCAGGACGTATTTTCTTTTTGCTGGTGGCTGGTAGTCTGAGTCAAGAGAATCTTCACTTGCCAGGGACTCTACAAAATACAAGTGAACATGAACAACACTTATTTATTACTTATTTGCATATAATACAGTGGAGGAAATAAGTATTTGATCCCTTGCTGATTTTGTAGGTTTGCCCACTGACAAAGAAATGAACAGTCTATAATTTTAATGGTAGTTTTTTTTTAGCACTGAGAGATAGAATATCAAAAAGAAAATCCAGAAAATCACATTATAGAAAATATATTAATTGATTTGCATTTCATTGTGTGAAATAAGTATTTGATCCCTTACCAACCATTAAGAGCTCCCACAGACCAGTTAGACACTCCTAATCAACTCGTCACCTGAATTTAAGACTCCTGTTTTAACTAGTCATCTGTATAAAAGACCCCTGTCTACAGAATCAGTCAATCACTGAGACTGCAAACTCTCCAACATGGGAAAGATCTCACCTCATGGGGTTTCAAAGATCATGAGAACAGTGAGAAATCAGCCTAGAACTACACGGGAGGAGCTAGTCAATGATCTCAAGGCAGCTGGGACCACAGTCACTAAGGAAATCATTGGTAACACCGGTTTACACCGCAATGGAGGATTTAAATCCTGCAAGAAAGATCTGACCTCTGTGCTGCAAACAAGGGTTTTGCCACCAAGTCACTTTTGGCTAGAGGGTTCAAATACTTATTTCACTTAATGAAATGCAAATCAGTTTATATATTTTCTTTAAAGTTACTTTCTGGATTTTCTTTTTGATGTTCTATCTCTCAATGTTAAAATAAACCTACCATTAAAATGATGTTAATTTCTTTGTCAGTGGGCAAAAAAAATCAGCAAGGGCTCAAATACTTATTTCCTCCACTGTAAATATATATATATATATATGTTTAAATATATTTAAATATAAATATAAATATAAATATATATATATGTAAATATATTCTTTTATTTTATTTTATTTTTAACAGACATACCAGGCGGCATAAACCCGTCCGATCCTGAGGGCAGAAACCCTTCGTGGGCCCAGCACAGCATCTCCTTCAACTCACTCTCTTTGTCCATGCCCTCAAGACCAAAAGACTTCCCGCATCGTTCAGCTGCCAACTGAAGACCATAAGTGAGTAAGTACATGAAATCTCAGATATTCTCTCATTAGTATGGCTATTGTTTCCCTCACCTCTAACACTTGAAAAATGGCCTCCTTGTAAACTGGCAAACAGGCCAGTGTGTGTTTGTTGAAGCAGACGGTGAAGGCACTAAATGGCATCAGACGCTCTGTATAGATCTACAAGGAAAGAACATGACATTTGTTCCAAAAAGGAAAATTATCATGTTCATAAATTGTTCATTTCTTTGCACATCAGACTGACTGGCTAAAAATATTTTCACAATATAACAAAATAATGTAATGATTTCACTTCCGTATATTGACTGATCACAAATGGCATTAATTTATTGAATAATTTATTACTCCAAAATCTGAACTCTGCTCCAGCCCACATGGTTTCACTGACAGAGACTGACTGTTGGCCTCTGAATTAAAAAGAATCAAGCTGATCAATAACTATTTGAAATTATTGGATCTCAATCTTACAAATGATTGGATCGCAATATACAAATACTATAAAAACAGTTGAACAATCTAAAGCAGTGGTGCAGAGTATTTATATAAAATATGAAGATTTATAATTACAATTCTCATTAAAACTTATGTTGATAATCATTATTTTAAAATATAAAAAGCCACATCAAACCTCTGAGAACATGCCATCCCCAAACCACTCGACTCTTCTCATCCCAGGAGGAGAGGACTTGGTTTTCCAGGACTTGACCAGCCCAGGCCACCAGGTAAAGCCCTTCAGTTTCCCCCACACGAGCTCTCCAGTCAGAAAACCTTTGCCATCCTTAAATTAATTTCACAGAAAAACATTAAAACTTGAAATATTATGCAGAAATGGGTAGATTGGTTAAGTAGTAAATAATAACAACACTTTAAAATATGTGTAGTAACATATTGTGACTTCAAGATTAGATAACAGCATGTAACTAGGTGCTTTTGTTTTGTAACTATACCTGGTAGGGCTGTTTGCGTCTTCCTCTTAGTGCCCTATTAGATGGTGACTCAGTTTGGTCCACCTGAAACATAAATATGCAAATTAAATATAAAATAACATCATTAATCTGACAAAAAGTAAAACATCAGCTTCAATCCCCATTTTAGTCGTTTACCACTTCTATGTAAAAATATTCTGATCTTCTTAGCTTTAAATTGCTACATTTAAGCCTGTTTATTAGCAAAAATACCAAATAAGTAGCATGACACTACACTTAATGAGTGAAATGATAAATTGTAAATAGTTGGACACATTAGCTGACGCCTGCCCATGAGAATTTTGGTAGTATACTTGTGGTATACCTACCACCTCATCTTGGGAATCCACGCCTTTTTCATCTCCTACCAGTTTGGTCCAAGTGTTGGAACCAGCCTGAAATACTGTACGGGCCTGTGGCTTCTGGCGTAAGCTGTTCTCCCAGCCATAACTTCCCCTAATAACGTCCTGAGAGACAACACACTCCCATTACACAATCAAATAATCAAATAGGAGCCACACCCTCTCGTCCAATTTCATACCACAAACACAGAATCTGCTAGACAAGTGTACAGTCTACTTTGTTAAATGTACATTTGCTTTTCAAATCAAATATAAAGGAAGTGAATACTGTACCTCTTTCCACCAACACCAATTCTCTCCATCAGGAGGTTCTTGAAAAGAGATAGTTGTATTAATCAACCAATCCAGCTTTTTCACACAAACTTTCAATTAATTACAGCATAAAAAATACAACAAAAATAAGTACCTATTAATTTTTTCAGACGAACTTCACAGGGTCTCAATATAGACAGGTCCAAACCATTCAGGTCTAACATTGAAAAAATAAATTAATTAACACATTGGAGCTCTATGCACATTCTATAGAGACAGTGGCAATTAAATATTACCCAGTGAATCATAGTTCCTCTTGAATGAGTTGTTGCTGCTGTTGTCCGAAGTCACATCAGAGTCACTCTCTGTTACGGTGTCATTCTCAGGCAAAGTGACAGCTTCTTTATTATTCTTTAAGACCTGGTCAAGAAAAGTCATCCGTAAATTAATTAATTAGATCAACAAACTGTACAAGCCAATGTGCCATAATAACAATAACAAGGGGAAGCAACACTAAATAACTTTTCAAACACACTCTAAAAATGCACATTACATTTACACAAATGCAAATGCATGTATATAATTTATATACACATAATGTACATATGGTTGTCTGGTCAAATTTGAGTGAGCTATATGCAGCATCAATTTTAAGTCATCATGAGTCATAATTTGCAGGTGTGTATTACATGACAAAAGTTACTAAGTGTTGCTTTCAAAATTATTGCTTGTCAGACCTTGTCAAAAATGTGATTAGAGTCTAGTGAAGGGCGAGGAAGGGCCAGCAGCGTCAGAATCAGCTTTCTGAAGATGGAGGAGGGTTTTAGGTCTTTTAAGACTTTGACCCAGTGCTTCTCCAGTGAGGCTCCTGTGTTATCCTTTTTCTCCTCATCATTTATGTTCTCTGCATGTATCTCCTCTTCTGTTTTGTCCTCTTCAATCTTGTCCACAGTTTTGCCTTTAGTTTTGTCCTTAGTCATGTCTTTTTGAGTCTTGCGCTCTGTTGTCATGCCCCCTGCATGTAAGTCCTCTCTAGTTTTAGTTTTCTCCTCTTTAGTTTGGTCCTCCTCTGTATTGTTCTCTTTAGTCTTGTCCTCTGCAATTTTGTCCTTCTCACGCTTGTCCTCTGCAGCACGTTGGTAAAGTTGAAACTCATCCCTGAGCTGGTCTCTCTCCTCAGGAGATGAACACACTTCTAACCTCACTCCAATGTCCTCTACCTCTTTGTCAGTAACAGCCAGTCTGCTCTGTGGGTTTAGCAGCTGAACTATTGACCGCAGCATCACAGCACTCAAAGGTAGAGCACCTGCAATGCTACTGGTCAATGCAATGTAAAGTGATAAGGCCTCTTGTTGTAGTAGTGTGAGAGCATCTAAACAATTAGACTCCTTCAGAAAGTCATGTAAAGCTGGTCCTCCAACTCTCATGCTGGTGCTGGATAAATGTGAGTCTGTGTTTTTTAGAATTTGAATGTCTCTTTCTCTGAGGAACTGAAGTTCTGCCTGAGGCTCAAGAAAGCAGGAGGTGTATGTTTGCAGCAGGTTACTGGCTTGTCCCAAAATTTTGACAAAATCAGCATGCAGTTCTTCCTTTTGAGGCTGAAAACGTGTTTGGAAGCTATGCAGTGGCTTTATGGCCTCAGTAAGGATCATGTACTTTGCCCTGACTCTGGGATCCTGCAGCTGTGAGTAGATTAATTTGGCTTTTTCATCCTCTACACTGCATACTTCAAAGTAAGATGTCAAGTCTGTCCACATTTCCAGGAAACTGCAGACTAACGGATATAGATTAAGGCAACTCTTACTGATAAATTTGTCAGATGAAGAACAGTCCATGATTTCAGAGCCAAAGAGCGTGCTGAGTTTGTCATTCTTAGTTAGACAGGAGGTGTGATAATTGTGTATGTCTACAAGCATTTCCAGTGTCTTATTAGAGAGCTGTTTCAGTCCAGCCTTACAGGCTCTATCAGCCATGGTGTACAAACAGCCAAAAGACACCATGTTGGGTCTGAGCTTCCTGAGCTCTGATTGCATCTGTTCTGATGCAGCACCATTATCCTCCATGTAAAGGGCTACCAGATTTGCTGAGGGTAAATCAAACCTATTTAAAATCCCCACCACTGTGTCTCCCTTTTGGTCTTCTGTGCTCTCTGACAAAGCCTCAAGAGCATCCAAAAACCGGATGCAATATTTGGGCTCCTCAGAGTCAAAGTAACCTATGAGGAGCACAAAGCCCTGGGTGTGCTCCACTGATGTGCCTCCAAATATATATAAACAATAAGGAGTGATCTGACAGTGAGAGGTTATATTTATGGGGTAATTTAAGCCCAGTTTAGAGCGGGCAAACTCTAAACTGGACTTCAGTTTTCCAGAGTAATTAAAATAGTGACATATAAACTGAACAGCTGTCCAGGAGCAGGGCAGAGGTGTTGAAATGCGGTTTAACAGGGTTCGGTTCTTGGCAAGTGTTTCTCTCTTTTTGTGTATATTTGTTTCAGAGTGTCTCTTCAAGTCAACGGTGCCTCTCAAAAATGTTTTGAGATTTCTGTGACATATGCGGCAGTAGGTGAACCGCTCACCTAGAGCACTTGCATGAGCCCATTCAAAATTTTCCTTCCATGTGTCACTGTAGGGACATATTTTTGAGGGGTCGATGTTACTCTCCGAGTGCAGAGTGCCATTGGTCCTGGATTTATACTGTGCAACTCCTGAATGATGGTAAACTCTGTATCTTTTGACATTATCCATATAGAAAAGTCTGAACCACTTCATCAATTCATAGTTGCTTCTAAAATCCCCCGTTATTAGCTCCTTCACAGGAAGAGTCTAAGAACAAATAAAACAAACTTTGATAACAGACATGTAATACAGTACAATGACATAAAATACATTCTAGTTCATACTGTTTGCATACCTTTGTAACTCCACTCTTGGTGAGGGCCTCCTGGAGTAGACTGAAATTATGCTCAAAATCCTCTTCAGTCTTTGGACTGATCTTCACTTTGGTCATGTCCACAGAGCCTGGGGCAACAATGTCCATGATCTGACATTGGCTTGTACCTAAAAGGAAATACATAATATAAAAGCCTGCAATGATAATATTTTGTATTTGTATTGATAAAGTGCGCTAAAAACTACCTGAAGACAGCTGTCTGACATCCGAGAAGTCTGTCTTCAGCAAATTGTTTACCCACGACACCACATAAGCTCTGCTGCTCTTATCATAAGTGGAGTTTGGGTTCACAAGGATTTTCTGTGGATCTGTCATCTTTCGAGCTCAGAAAATACACCTGAAAAGTATGGGGTGCCGTTTGTAAAGCGGCTCGTGCTGAAAATTACAGCAACATTTTGTCACATTTAGCCTTAAACAATGTTTTAAAAACGGGTGTAAATTTTTAAAACTCAATTTTTTGCACATTTATAACAATATTTGTCATCTTAGAGATATTTTAAATAGTTAAATCCAAATGTTAAATGTAACACCTAAATGTTAAATGTTAAACCTAAATGCTTGAATCTAAATCTAAATGTTAAATTTAAATCTAAATCTAAATGTTAAATCTAAATCTAAATGTTAAATGTTAAATCTAAATCTAAATGTTAAATCTAAATGTTAAATCTAAATCTAAATGTTAAATCTAAATCTAAATGTTAAATCTAAATGTTAAATCTAAATCTAAATGTTAAATCTAAATCTATATCTAAATGTTAAATCTAAATCTAAATGTTAAATCTAAATGTTAAATCTAAATCTAAATGTTAAATCTAAATCTAAATGTTGAATCTAAATCTAAATGTTAAATCTAAATGTTAAATCTAAATGTTAAATCTAAATCTAAATGTTAAATCTAAATCTAAATGTTAAATCTAAATGTTTCGGGTGAAACTAAATATTTAGCTAATATGCAAATTCCACTATGGCCACAACCACCAGCCACAAGGGGGCACACTTTGTCTGACTTTGACATCCTTCCTCTTATGGTTGGTCTGCAAACATGTCTGAATCATCCTTAGCAGAAAACATCGGCAGAGCCGTTCTGACGGCAATACAGAATTTCTCTACAGCGACAGCAACCCCCACAGGGCTACCCCACAGGGCTA
>CM057086.1:13192630-13195130 GCA_029959045.1 Taenioides sp. WSHXM2023 | reverse complement strand
AATTCAGTCCCTTGGTGGTGTCTGACTTTTGCTAAAACGAGCGCCACAAGTTCAGCCCGGTTCTCCCGGGCTGAACGTATGGAGCTCAGTTTTGCTGGGAGTCAATGGCAAAAGTCAGACGCCACCGAGGGACCATCAGCATATAGATAGGGGCAGGCCGTACGGCGGGAGACGGGACCGAGCGAAAGGGCACAAATGATGGTTCTCCGGAACCGGGAAGAAGAGCCCGCTCGGCGGGGACGCGAGACGGGCTGTCACGGAGCCCCTGGCTGGATTTATCCAGGTTTGAACGCGCAGGGACCTGTCCACAGACTTATCCCAGTGACAGTGCGCTGTCGCTGGGTAGAGGGTCTGGGGATGTCCCCCTGTCGCCCTGGAGCTGAGGAGCTCCAGACTTGGAGCGGGGTCTCTCAGCGGACCTATCCCAGTGACGGTGCGCTGTCTCTGGGTAGACGGTCTGGGGAAGCGCCCCTGTCGCCCTGGAGCTGAGGAGCTCCAGACTTGGAGCGGGGTCTCTCAGCGGACCTATCCCAGTGACGGTGCGCTGTCTCTGGGTAGACGGTCTGGCGAAGCGCCCCTGTCGCCCTGGAGCTGAGGAGCTCCAGACTTGGAGCGGGGTCTCTCAGCGGACCTATCCCAGTGACGGTGCGCTGTCTCTGGGTAGACGGTCTGGGGAAGCGCCCCTGTCGCCCTGGAGCTGAGGAGCTCCAGACTTGGAGCGGGGCCTCTCAGCGGACCTATCCCAGTGACGGTGCGGTGTCTCTGGGTAGACGGTCTGGGGAAGCGCCCCTGTCGCCCTGGAGCTGAGGAGCTCCAGACTTGGAGCGGGGCCTCTCGGCGGTCCTATCCCAGTGACGGTGCGCTGTCGCTGGGTAGACGGTCCGGGGAAGTCCCCCTGAGTCGCGCGGTAACGAATAAGTGTATTTGGTACTCCATAGAGTACCATATCTATTTAGGCATTTTTCGACCTCTCGAAAAAATGACAAAGTCGCTTAAGTTTAGTACCATATGCACGTTTGGCATAAGGTCAGCCCGGGTCTCCCGGGGTGGCCTATGGCAAGCCGTTTTTCCACACGTTAGACAGTTCCGAGGGAACGTCGGCGCTTTTCCCACGACGCTGTTTTTCACGAAACGAAATGGCACAAATCACGGTTCTCCGGAACCGGGACGAAGAGCTCTATCCGGGGGTGTGAAAGACGGGCCTTCCTGGGCCCTCTGGCCGGTTCTATTCGGGCCTGAAGGTCGCCCGTACTGATCCCAGAGATGAGGCACTGTCACTGGGTAAGGGATCTGGGTCGGTCCCCCTGTCGGACTCTGGTTCTCCCAGACCTCCAGCCAAAGAGGGGCACATCCCGAGCGTAGGTGTCCGAGGATGGATCACTCTGCGCGGACGCGGCCGTGCGCCCGTCCCCCTGTCGGACTCTGGTTCTCCCAGACCTCCAGCCAAAGAGGGGCACATCCCGAGCGTAGGTGTCCGAGGATGGATCACTCTGCGCGGACGCGGCCGTGCGCCCGTCCCCCTGTCGGACTCTGGTTCTCCCAGACCTCCAGCCAAAGAGGGGCACGTCCCGAGCGTGGGTGCCCGGAGATGGATCACTCTGTGCGGACGCGGCCGTGCGCGCGTCCCCCTGTCGGCCCTGGTTCTCCAAGAGCTCCAGCCACAGAGGGGCACGGCCAGACAGCGGTAGTCTGGGGATGGCTCACTCTGTGCGGACGCGGCGGTGCGCGCGTCCCCCTGTTAGGCTCTGGTTCTCCCAGACCTCCAGCAAAAGAGGGGCACATCCCAGGTGTCTGTGTCCGAGGATGGCTCACTCTGCCCGGACGCGGCCGTGCGCGCGTCCCGCTGTTAGGCTCTGGTTCTCCCAGACCTCCAGCAAAAGAGGGGCACATCCCAGGTGTCTGTGTCCGAGGATGGCTCACTCTGCCCGGACGCGGCCGTGTGCGCGTCCCGCTGTTAGGCTCTGGTTCTCCCAGACCTCCAGCAAAAGAGGGGCACATCCCAGGTGTCTGTGTCCGAGGATGGCTCACTCTGCCCGGACGCGGCCGTGCGCGCGTCCCGCTGTTAGGCTCTGGTTCTCCCAGACCTCCAGCAAAAGAGGGGCACATCCCAGGTGTCTGTGTCCGAGGATGGCTCACTCTGCCCGGACGCGGCCGTGCGCGCGTCCCGCTGTTAGGCTCTGGTTCTCCCAGACCTCCAGCAAAATAGGGGTACATCCCAGGTGTCTGTGTCCGAGGATGGCTCACTCTGCCCGGACGCGGCCGTGCGCGCGTCCCCCTGTTCGGCTCTGGTTCTCCCAGACCTCCAGCAAAAGAGGGGCACATCCGAGGTGTCTGTGTCCGAGGATGGCTCACTCTGCCCGGACGCGGCCGCGCGCGCGTCCCCCTGTCGGACTCTGGTTCTCCCAGACCTCCGGCCAAAGAGGGGCACATCCCGAGAGTGGGTGTCCGAGGACGGCTCACTCTGCCCGGACGCGGCCGCGCGCGCGTCCCCCTGTCGGCC